>CM049854.1:15442105-15742105 GCA_027422415.1 Schizothorax lantsangensis | reverse complement strand
AAAGTGTATTGTCCAAACTGTTGCTATAAAATTAGAAGTATATATATATATATATATATATATATATATATATATATATATATATATATATATATATATATATATATAATAAACATATAATAAACAAACAAAACAAAAAAAAACATAAGAATGATCACAATTAGTTATTTTTTGACAGCCCTAATATTTTAGATTGTCATAGCAAAATTAAACTATTCCCAGGTCCTCCTGGCTGGGAATTTCTTTTTGGAACGTCATCTGTCCTGTATCCCACCTCAAATATTTTGTTCCCACATTTCCCCCACTTCACTTCCTAACTCCAGCGGCCACTGCGGCTCGATGAACGCACTTTCTAATGGGGCCGCCAATGACACGCAAAGCCGTTCTTGCTGCTAGTGTTTTTTTGGGGGGGTTTTTTGCGAGTTCATGGCCACAGTGGTGTGAGTGTCAGGGTGAGGAGAGGTGAGGACTCTTTCTGTATTCTGTGCCCGGCAGCGCTCACTCCGAGCAGGGGAACAGAGGACGCGCAGCCCCCTCCTCATCCACCCCTCCCGGCGTGGCTGGCTCTGTCACTGCCTGCTAGGGTGAGATGACTTTACCTGCGGGCTGTGCTTTTTGAAAATCGCTCGCTCTCTCATTCTCAAACACTCACTCACTTTCTCCCTCGTTCCCTCGTGGAAAGAAATTGAATTAAGCACCCAGATACGGCGAAAGCTTTGAGTTATTTGCTGCATTGAAGCTGTGCGTGATGTTCGGAGCTTCATTTGCTCTATAGAGCTCTTCAGGGCAGTTTGGAATGAATGTAAAATACACAGCATACAAATATTTGAAAATGATAATTCAAGCAAGGGAATGTGATACACAGTAATGCTTATTTGGGAACTTGTTATTCACAGACCTACACAATGTATAAATTGTCTATTACGCATGAATGGCTTTGATATAGCGTTCATGCAGTTAATATTGATTGTATGTTCTTGCCATTCAGATGCAGCAGCAGGAACTCGCCCAGATAAGACAGCGGGATGCCAACCTCACAGCCCTTGCCGCCATCGGACCCCGAAAGAAACGCAGGCTTGACTCTCCTGGGGCCTCAGCAGGTGCAGAGGTAAGACCCCCGGGCCCTTATTTATATGGACCTCCATACTAAGGTTCATGTGGGCCAACACCAAGTAGATTAAAGCATGTCAGCT
Source organism: Schizothorax lantsangensis (assembly GCA_027422415.1). Taxonomy (NCBI): domain Eukaryota; kingdom Metazoa; phylum Chordata; class Actinopteri; order Cypriniformes; family Cyprinidae; genus Schizothorax; species Schizothorax lantsangensis. The sequence continues at coordinate 15,740,912 of CM049854.1, read as the reverse complement.
CCTGTAGTGTAAGATGTTTCCCTCATAAAGTCTCAAGAAAGGGATTTTTCAAATATTCAATATTCAAAAATTTTAATATAAAAGCAAATCTTAAGGATACAAAATTGTCATAAGTTTAAAATAGTGCAGCAGTGACCGTCCAGTTTTTGGTGGCCTTGGTTGCCGTAATATTTATTTGATAAAGAGTACAAAGCCATAAACCAAATTAACCAGATCTAAGATGGTTCACATTATAAACATAAAATAGAAACATGAAATGGAATAAAGACTGTACAAGATTTTGTACTTTTGTGTGAGAATGAATTACAAAGAACTTCAAATGGTGTCAAAAACTAATGGTATAATAAAATATATATGGTGTCAGTTCTTTTTTTTAAGAAATTAATACTTTTATTCTGCAAGTATGCATTTCTTTTTTCGAAAGTATGGGTAACAAAAAGTTTACAAAAAAATTTAATTTAATTTGGGGACCAAGCGATGTTTGCTTCAAACTTCCATTTTAATTGTAGGTACTAATGTTTAGGTATTGGGTAGGATTAAGTGATCTAAAATATGGTAATGCAGAATAAGGCATTAATATGTGCTTTATTAGTACTAATAAACAGCCAATATGCTATTAATATGCATGCTAGTAAGCAACTAGTTAATAGTAAAAAATTGGTCTCTAAAGGGTTACCAAAAAAAGTAACGTAACAGTAAAGACATTTATAATGTTTCAAAAGATTTCTGTTTTAAATAAATGCTGTTCTTTTGAACTTTCTATTCATTAATTAATCCTAAACGTAATCTATCATCATTTCCACAAAATGATAACCAACGATATTGATAATAAAAACATTTTCTTGACCACCAAATCAGCATTTTATGTTATAGGTTATATTGTAATATTATTTCACAATATTACTGTTTTTAAAAAACATTTAAAAATGTTATGACCCTAAATAAGCTTATAAAATAAAAGCTTATAAAAAGCTTGACAGCAGTGTAAGAAGAATTATTTGATTATATCATTCACAGTGCTTCATGGGAATGGTCCTGATTTTTGTTCTGTAATTTTCCATGATTTGTTTGCTTTAAGTTCCTAATTGATGGATATTTCTTGTCAGGATTTATGATTAGTCTAGATTTTCATCTGGAATTCAGCTATTAAATATGATTTTTTTTTTAACACAAACGCAAAAATGAATTTGGCAATGTGTTCCCACCTATAACATTATTTCTTCTAAGCTCATGGTAATAAGATGAAAATGTATGCCCATAACAAATGCCCCAACTAGTCATATGCTCACTACATTTTTTGCTTGAGCAAAGCTTATTTCTGCTAATTTAGTAAATCAAGCCAGTGTCATTTCAGTTCTGTGTAAATACTGTCTTCACATGCTGCTGCCCATGGCATATTATCAATAAGAGACGTGTCGGATGATATCGCACATAAACGATCATTACCACTATCAACAATAACAGTAAGGGCTGTGTTCTAATGACCCGCCACATGGCTTAGATCTTCCCTTTATTTGCATTGCAGCAATCTGCTGCTGTGAAGGGCACTAAATGTCCCTTTATGGAGAGCATAAATAACCAAATAAAAGCATTATTTCTGCTCTATGAATGCACTGCCGACCTCTTTCACTATGGATTACCTTCATCCACCCACATAAAACATAACCAAAACAGTTCAGCAAACATGATGCTTTCGCAGATGAATTTTTGGCATCACAGGTAGGAGCATTTGCATCTCACACGTCCAGAATGTAGGCAAAGAGACGTCTTCTCTCTTCATTTTCAGCTCATCATTTCTGTCTTTCACATCCAACTCAACATTGCCCTCGGCGGTGCCCCCTCCCAACTCGTGCGCATAAGCTCGCACACACCCCCTCGATGTGGAGCAAAGTGAATATGACTTTTCTAAAGGGGTCGGTCCTCGCCCAGGGGTCCGTGGCTGGGCCTGCTCTGAAGGGTCCAGTCAGAGATTTCATCTCCACAGCAATGTGCCTGAAGGGCAGCATGGCCCGAAGCGGGAGGCAGCCATGTCATAATGGCTCCACTCATTCTTCCCCCACCCCCTCGTCCTGACAGCAAAATACCTCGTCCTTGCTCCCTGTTCGCTTCTAAATAAAAGCTTCCTACGGTGTCATTCTGCAGGGATCTTCATCAGGATAAAATGCTCAAGTTCTTGTTTGCAGCGGTTGAGGAAAGGTTGGTGTTTTCTGCTTGCTCTTTGTCTGGCTTCGACGCCCTCGAGGCAGTTTGTTGTTTGATTGCTATTTCGTCTGTCTTTGGGTTGATGAAGCATTTAGGCCAGAGGGCATCCCTGCAGGACCGCTCGAGGGTAGATTAGTCACAAGGGCAGGTGATGAGGACGTTTCTGAAGGGCGAGTTGTAGGGCACGCTGTAATAAAGGCCGCTGAGTTCCTGTGGGCCTGCATACCAGACTGAGCCTGCAGGCAGATCACACATGAGGGTTCAGAGTTGTGCTGTCCTAACATGTGCAGCCCATATTAACATGTTCATCCCAGTCCTGAGGCCAGGGGAACGGAGAGGACGACGGATTGAGAAACAATCCATGTGGAAAAAGAGGAAGAGAAGATGTTTTCGTATTGTGTCTGGTGCACTTCTTGTATTATTACTGTTATAGTTCTTGAAGATCGCCATGATTCTTGACGCCAATGAACCATGAGTCTTCTTGGCCCGTAACATGTTGACTTTGTTTTAGCTTGAGTTGAGAAAAGTGAGTGTTAAGGTTTTTTTTTTCCAGCTGATGAATAAAAACATTGACAGCCAATCAGAGCTCATCCTGTTTTGAAAAGAGCATTTAAAGTGGCAGACGGCAAAACTTAAAGGGATAGTTTACCCAGAAATGAAAATTACCCCATGATTTACTCACCCTCAAGCCATCCTAGGTGTATATGACTTTTTTCTTTGAGACAAATACAATTGTAGTTATATATAAAAAATGTCCTGGCTCTACCAAGCTTTATAATGGCAGTGAATGGGGTTCAAGATTTTTAAGCCCAAAAAAGTGCATTCATCCATCATAAAAAGTACTCCGCATGCCCCCCCATTATAGAGCTTTGAAAGACCCAGGACTGTTTTTAATGTAACTCTGATTGAATTTGTCTGGAAGAAGAAAGTCATATACTCCTAGGATGGCTTGAGGGGTAGTAAATCATGGGGTAATTTTTATTTTGGGTGAACTATCCCTTTAACCTTTGTGCTTATAATAAACAGTGTTAGTGTGTGTTGGTATGGATGCTTCCTAATATAGGAAGAATTATAGTGATTCTTGACGCCAACCAAACCCCAAGCACCTTCTCGGTCTGCATACATTGCATAAGTGTAACATGTTGGCCTTAACTTTCAGCTCAAGTCGAGAAAAGCGAGTATTGTGAGAAGGAAAAATGGAGACGGAAAGCAAGAAGAAATGTATCTCTCGTACAAAAAAAGAAGGATGGATATACGGTTGCCCTTCCCTGCAGCAGAATTAACAGGCATCACATGGAAAACAATCTCAGCCCCGGCTATGAAAGAGAGGAGAGGGCCATTAAAAGCAGCCTGAAGGGATGGACTGGACCCAATATCACTAAAGCAAGCTCTCACTCACTGAAGTGAGGGCTCGCTCACAGGCAAAGAACCGTGCAGAGTTCTATAGCCACAATTAAAATCTCCCCCTCTGCCAGATCGGCCAGAGGGCAGAGACTGAATGGGGGGGGGGAGGGGGACGTGGGGGCAGACATGGAATACCAAAGGCAGATTGAAATGTGTAGCCAGTAATGAGCACTACCAAAGCTCAGCTTTTGCAGCAGTGGCATGGAGTTTAAACATTACCAGTCATTGAACTGAGAGTGTGCTCTTGTTCAGTATGTATCGTTAAAGGGGCCATTCAATCAAAAATGAACATCCTGTCATCATTTACTCACCTTCATGTTGTTCTAAACCTGTATGACTTTCTTTTCTGGACCTCAAAGACAAATTGCAGATAGGGACACACAGTAGATCAATACTTTTTTATTTATTAATGATATCGTCTGATATTGTTGGATATTTCATTATTTTAGCTTATTTTCCTAATTTATACTATTAGGTTACCTTTGCTGTCAACTAACACGCACCTGCTGGCATGAAATGAAGTTTTACCTGGTCTATTTTTGAAATTATCTTTTTTTGTTTTTTTCTTAATTCTTAATCAAAATATCATAACTCAGTCTTCTGGTGAAACTAGAGAAGAAAATCCTCTTTGGTGGCTAATGCCGGACTTCTCCAGTCATTTCGTCTGCTTAAACTCCGCCCTTTCTTACAATAAACTGCATCTAACTCTCATTCAGATCACCCTCCTCCAGTTCAACAACTGTTTGATAGAACCATGTCCCCGTCTCTAATGTTTTGCTCAGGTGTATGTTGTAATACTTGATCAAATCAATAAATATCCTGAATTCACTTGTTGTATTCAAAAAAAGAAGTTTACATTTTGTCAGAATGTAATTTTATTAACATAAATCTAATAAATGTCTTATTGCTTTAGTTGTCTGTTCCTCAGGTTCCCAGTAGGATCCCATTTTCAGTCTCTACATGCCTTCACCTTGGCCTACACATCGTGCTTTATCTTTGTGGTTTGCTACCGTTGTGTAAAGTTATATCATTAATATAAAATTCACACAGATTCTCTTGTTTCCTGTGGCAGATTTTGCCGGTTGATTGGAGCTCCAGTGTTTTTTCATGCGCGGTGATGTGATGAGTCTTGTGTGTGCTATCTGTGGGTTATCTGCATGTGTTTAGACATGATAAGAAGGAGCATGAAGAGTCTGTTATCAGTTTGTAGGGGTTGCGTGGAATAACGTAATGCCAAAAATTGCCTCTTTCTGACCTCAGGCTACCATTGCAAGAAGAGGAAGGCCTTTGTTAGTGGTTAGGGCTTTGTAAGAGTGATGATGTGTTCTGTTTTCCTTAATTTTATATTGATCAACTCCTGCTTTGACAGGCATTTTTTCATCCAATATATTAAGGGAGGTCAAATTGGGTTTATTTGTTCGACCCAGATAAATCCTAGTGTCAGACTGAAAAGGATTTTAAATTGGAGGGCTATTTACGGTCTTGTTGTTTTCAGGTAAAATTCGACTGCAGATATGTCAGAAATATTATCCTTTATTGGAGCCAGATATTGCAATGATATTCTTATTGTATTATGCAATTTATAGTGATTTTATAACCAGTAAATATTTCTTTGCAGATCTGAATATTACTGTTATGTTTCATTACGGTAAATGTAATACTAACTTTTGTTATGCACATCATCAATCAGTTTTGACCCACAACACATAATAGAAAGCTCTGAAGTCAATGAACACTCGATGGACTTACTGTAGATTGTACGGGGAGTTGACAAAATGGAAAATCCCTTGCAGTATGTAGCTATGATCAAATGAAGAGCAGGGCCTCCAGAACATTTTCAGTTCTTCTTGGAATACTGTTAGAAAGCTCTTGAAGTGTAAGGAGTGGAATATTGCATCATTCTCCATGAGGAAAAGTGCCTTGAAGGATGAAGGAGATGGAATTTGCTATTCCTACTGTGTGCTTGAACTTCACATGATAGTTCGATGATACTCAGATTGGCAACTTGGGCAGACTATAAATGCATTTGACCTTATCTTGGCTTCAAACGTAACATCTAACTGTATACCTGTCTGGATGTAGGAGAAGAGAAGAAACACGACTCGTCAGAATGTATTTTTTTTCTCCCCATTGCTCTGGGGTTTGTGTGTTGTTCTTGCTCCAGTTTAAGCATCTTTTGTTGCACTTACCGAATGGCAGCCCTACCATATGTTTCAGTTTTCATGACCTTTTCATGTTCAGCTTGCCTGAGACATGCCGATTTTTTTGTTGTTGTCTTGTTTGCATAGACGCTCTTAGCATAGCACCCTTTCGTCTTTATGTACCTGTCAACGGCTAATGAAGATTCTGTGGGGTGTTTGGTGAGACAAATAAGGTGCTCTACATTTAGTTCCAATAATAACATCACAATAGCCCTCAAAGAGGAACGTTTCCAGCCATCGACTCTTTTAGAATGCAAGTGCATGCTTTTCGCCAGCTTATAATGATGCCCCTCTATTTTGCCCACATCAATGAAAAAGCATTCGGCTCCGTCAACAAAGTCAAGCCTTTGGCGCTTTTAAGATGCCCATCTCAGAAATTAATTACCTCCCTTGTTAATCTTCGCTAATTAAAATGGTAAGTTTATTGGTTCACGATGGCCGTGGAAGGACAACACTCACCAAGTTCCCTCCAACTGCAAGAGTTTTGAGAAAGTTGGCTTGAGTGACGCCAATCAGAACAAGGAGGCTCTTTTGGATGCACTGGCCTGATATAGCTGTTTCTACCTCAATCATTTCACTTTTGTTCTCACATATGGTAACATCCTTTGTTTCTTCTGTTTGTTTTGTGAAGAAAAGAAACAGTTGGTCCAAGATTAGCTGCAGAGGTTGCCTACATGTAGACTAATCCATTAGTGTGGATAGGTTATTGGCTTCCTTTCTGCTGCTCAAATGGAAACCCATTAACGGAGGTAATGTGTGCCTCTGGCGAAGCCCGTGGGCACGGAGGCAGTGGAGGGTGTATCTCTCATGGAGCAAACACTCACTGGTGTTTAGAAGACTAACAGTCTCCTGAACCGATGAGCCAAATATTTCTTTCACTGTCACTTTCTTACTTGCGTTTTTTTTTGCGTACATTTTTTATGCTTGTCCTTCTTTAACTCTTTTCTTTGTCTTTTACTCCATATATCTCATACTTTCAACTGTTTTCTCTTTCTCTCTCTCTCGCTCTTTTGCTTTCTCCTGATGCTCTCTGGCTGACACTGGCTTGGGTACAGAGTCACATTGATCTGTGAAAAATCCTTCAGGCAATCATGAAATATTAAATTCAAGTCATACTCTACCACTTCTCTCCTTTCTCTCTCTCTCGTTCTCTCTCTCTATCACTTTCCTTCCCGTTCTCCATGTCCTTCCTTGCATTTAGTTTATTCACACTCCATTTCATCAGTTGGAATAAGTTACAACCTTGCATAAGTCACACAGGCTGATCTCTATCTGTGTTTTAAGCATTAGCATCTGAACCTAAAATGTAAATCTTACTGGAGTTTATTAACCAGAACACAGTCGCAAATAACTCTGTTATTTCCAAGGATTCAATAGCGTTCGTTACTTGATATTAGAATAAAAAAAAATGGCTGTAATTCTAGTTTGTACATCATGTGATATCCTTTTTAAATATTTATTTGTATTTTTTAGATTGTCAGTTGCCGTACGTTTCGTCACTTGGTATACACATTGTGGTTGTGGAATTCTTCAGTTCTATTTATCATTTGTTATTTCATTATATGTGATATTTGTATATTTATTAAAAAAAGTGAAAATACTAATTATTATTATTTTACATTTACTGTTGGAATTTCCACAGTTGCTTACATCAGGGTTGTACACTATGTAGCACAACTGTGAGTGTTGATTATTATTTATTTGTACATTATGGTTGTAAATTTCTTCATATGCTATTTATATTTGTATTAAATTGCATTTAAGGAAAAAGAGTGCAGATCTGTTGATAGCTTAAAGAGTAAAAACAGCTGTGGATTTTAATGGTTATATACACTGTGGTCTTGGATTTCCTGCGTTTACGTTTCTTTTCTTTTTTTTGTAAGTTTACGTTTTTCTTTTTCCCCCACTCCCAGAGATCTCTGGTTGGTTGTGTAAATAATCTGTTTCATATTACCGCAATGACCCTCTGTGTATGTAGAAGCCAGAGGGGTATTGGCACCATCTCTGCTTACCCTCCTGATTCCCTCAAGCTGTTCAGCTACCATTACAACTCATACTATTGCCATTTATACATTGTGTTTATTCTGGATTGAAACAACAGTAGGCATGCATTTTGCTTTTCGTAACGTAACGGCAACATTATGTATATTAAATCCATTCCAATGATCAACAAAATGTCATATCAACTTATTTTGAGTTATACAAGACACAAAATCTGCATTAGTGCAGACATTCACCACCCTGTCCACTTTAAATGGAACATTTTTTGTACTCCAAACTAAGAGTGTTTTAAAGACCATCGGAGTACAATCTTTGTTCAGCTACTTCGTGTGTTTGTATAGCATTGCCCTCAAGCTTAATGTGTACCTTGTAGCCATGTAAGCTGTAAACAAGTGCTGTTTTTTTTGTACAGGCAACACAATGTAGGAGAGTTGTTTGAATTGCAGGCAGATGTAGGCAGAATGTTGGTTCTCCTGCAAGTGGTGCCTGAAGCATCCCGGTTCTTTGTGCTGAGAGAGTGAAAGAGGGCAAGAAAGGGATATGCTGTTTCTAAAACGTGTGCAGAATAGTTGTGAATCTGCAGCGTGGATATTTATCACACAAATTCGACAGACTTACATTGCCAGGGTGTCAAATTAGACACTTAAATTATGCTTAATCCTGAAAAAAACAGAGTTGGAGAGGTCTGGAGGAGATGTCAACTCCCCCAGCCCAGATGAATCACAGTATGTGGCATCTTCTGACATCCTCTGACCCAAGTGTTTGGCACACATGCCGCACTTTTGCATTGCTTTCAAGATTTTCCCAGTGGTTTCTGAGGCTGATTTATTCTGAATTGGCATTCGTCATATATTCGATGGTTATTAGCAATGATTATGGCAGGTTTGAGAACTTGCATTGATAAATGCCAATGATAGATGCTTGGTCCATTGACTAAAACATGCTGTATTTAGGGACTAGGGACTGGAGACTTGAGGTGGGTTCTTTTAATTGAAAATGTGGTAAGCTACCACCAAGTACACCGAGAAATTTACACTAACAAACAAATAACATGGTAAAAACCACCTAGAACACCTAAAATGTTTTATATGGTTGTTAGGAGTATTCTGGGTAATTTTATCATTTAGTTATGTAGTTTCTAATGTATTTCTATGGTTAGTTAGATGTTTTTTAGCAACCATACAAAATCCAGAACACCCTAGAAACTTCATAGCAACATGGTAAGACCATTCAAAATACACAAGAAAGGTCATAGCAACCACCCAGAATATCAGTTGTTTTCACAGCATCTAGTTTTATCTGCTTTTTAGATTCATCAGTGATTGAAGCTATCAATTTGATTATTTTACTGAAGGTTGAAGAAAACGACCCGTCTGAAAAGTATTTGTTGGCGTTTTGGGTTCAGGGTTGATTAAGGGTTTGTGGTAGTATCTTCATCAGTTGGGCTAGCATGCATACATTATGCTACATTTTGTTGTGTCTGTAGTTAATTATGTGGTGAGGTAATGATGGAACACCACAAAGCCTTGTGTTTTTGTTGGGGCCGGAGGCCTGGATTTTATCCCAGTTCTGCCCCTCAGCTCCTCAACTTTACTGGAGGCAAAGGAACTGCAGCTTTGCCGCTATTTCTCTAATTAGAAAATCCCCTTCCCCAAAGCAAGACTTTTTAATTATGTGTAGTGTCAACTAGTTTACAGATTTAATCCATGGTTAATACATACTGAACCACAAACTGGGATAATGTCGTAAATGGGCTGGAAAAATGACCACAGTCTTATACTCTTGTGCTGTCCTTTTAGAAAGTAGCTTTCGTAGCACCAACTTACACTTTTTGCAGCAATAGCATAAAAGAAATATTTTGGGTTCCCCAAAGAATCTTTCAGTGAACGGTTCTTAAAAGAACTGTTTTTTCTTTGTGTAAAGAGCATTTTAACCTTTATTCACTCTAAAGAACCATGGAAATGTTAAAGGTTCTTCATGGAACCATCAATGCCAATAAAGAATTTTATTTTTAACCTAACTTTTGATCTTTGAGGAACCATGAAGACGTTGTGGTTGAAGATGCCTTTTTTGAAACCCAGCCATGTCTCTCATAGTTTTATAATTGCACAAGGTTAGATGGTCCTGGATCAAAGTAAAAGGCCGCCATCAAAAAGCTGGCTAGTATAGGGTTAAAGTGAAGTAGAGCAGGGTTGCGTAGCCCCAGGCGGCAGTTCTGCAGAGACTGGGCTGTGTTCGTGCAGAGGCAAGGCGAGTCATTTCCCCAAACGCTGAAGACACACAGCACCCTCAGGCACTCTCTAACCTTTAGAGGCCAGAAGTGCTCACAGTCGTTTGGAGGAATAAGGTGGAGTAATAAGGTTTTTTTCCCTCTCCATTTTGTCTGGAGAGGGTTTTCTCTGTGGTGGTTTGGTCACTTTGAGTTGAAGGGCTTCTCAATTCTAGGGTAGCTTTGGAGCAATGCTGATTCTGCTTGGTTTGAAGATTTTAAGTCCTTTACGTCTGGTTGAATGATACGTTTCATGCTGTTCTGCTCAATTCATGGCTTTCAGAAACCTACAAGTGTAAGCTGCCTCATCTCTTCAGGGTATGGAGTCAGTTCCTCTGGAGGTGTTTGCTGTCCTACACACAGTGAACACACACAAACACAACTCAAGTGTTTACAACACACTTTAACCCTAATGACACTCGAAAAGATAGCTTGTGCACCCTACACATTCCACTCCACAGCTAATGTGGTTTAAAAAAATACATTTCTCTCAGCGCCTGGGGCACGTTAATGCTCACATCTGTAATATATTCATCCATATCTTTACACATTTATGCAGGCTTAACAAGCTCCATCTCTAACGCACCACTAGGATAGTGGCAAAATGCCCTGAGCGTGTTCACCCACACATGCTAACTGTGAAACGCTGTCTTCCTGTACTGCAATGTCAAGTTGAGCAAGTACAACTGTCTTTTACTGAAGGCTAGTGTTTAGGTGGTTACATATTGGATTTTTATTTTAAAAAAAATGAATTATTTAACTGATAATGTCTGTTTTGCTTTTTGTTATTTTATTATGGGTCAGTGATAAATAAGTGTCCATGATAAAACAATTTATTTATTTTTTAATCTTCATAAAAATGTAGTTTTTAAAGCAGGTTGCAAGTTCTTAGAAATGTGCTCTGTATTCATTATAGTTTCAATTTAATGATTCATAATGTCATGTGGTGTAACCATCATGTAAAATGTACAATCTTAATTATTTTTTAATGTTTTGCAAATGTCATTAATTTATAAATATCATTTTGGATTTTGGGGAGTCACATGACAACATTTTACAACCTGATTTAACCTTGCCTTGTCATAAGATTAAATTATCAGATATTAGCTTTTATTTTTATACTTTCGGTTGATTTTAGTTTTAAGATTTTTTATATTATTTTATTTGCTTTTGGGTTTTTTTTCTTAGTTTTTGTTTACGTATTTGGTTTTATTTCAGTTTTAGTGATTTTAGTACTTAAAAACAAAAATGATAAATGTTTCCTTGCCAACCAACTTTCATCTAATATTTTTTTCATTTTTTTTTAATAGTTTTAGTTAACAAGAACAACATTGGTTGGTTGCACTACATGCCTAGTAGCTTTATCTTTCACAAATTTAATTTTAAATGTCTTTTTTCTTTATTGTAAAATCAGGGCCTTTTTACCACCCTGACATTTTTTTTAATTTATCCACGCCCAAAAAATATCAAATGAATTTTAATTGAGAATATAAAATAATTTTCATTGTAGAAGAGGTGTATTCAAGTCATTGCATATTAATTACATTTCGAAGAGATTGTAATATCCAAAATATGAGCATCATGTCATTGACCCATTTATTTGAAATTGCTAAATGCAGCAGGTCTCTTTTTAAGAAGAGTTTGTTGACTATTGCGTGGCATTGCATCGGATGTGAAATCACTAGCTTATGTTTTCGACTCCACACACATACGGTATCCAGTGCTTGGTATTGATTTCAGGTTTATTTAAGTGTGTGCAGTATGTAACCAGAGGCTTACAATCACTTGATCGCTTGTACTAAACTTCCTGGAACGGTCTCTTCTGGGTGTGGCTATGAGTGGAAATTTTGGCATTAATCTTTAATTTCAGTTTTGCATTTCATTCTTCTCTTAAAGTGCTCCTGACAATTTTCAAATAATGATCTAACATTAACAATGTACAAGACCGCGCACCGACCTGCCCGCGTAAACATGTCGTGAGCTTTGCCAGCCCTGGGTGTGTGTGAGAGTGGGAATCATTCAGGGTGTGTAAGAGCATGTATGAGGGTGATATAGATCCCACAAAGCTGCAGGTTGTTTCTGTAGGGTGTGGTGTGTGTTTTGTGCCCGGAGGCCGTCTTGCACCTTCTCACGTATACTTAGTATTCAGTGAAGGCTGGAGACCCTAACCTCATTCCAGCCGACTGATGTCACGCTATAGACCCCCTGTACGGCTGATGAATACGATACACATGCCATCTTCCTCCCTCCTCCTGGAAATTAGATGAAAGGTCTTTTCCCTCGAGGTGGACTGTGTAAATAATCTTAATGTGGCGACGGCTGGTCGCCAGCCCCCCGTTTTCTTGTCTTGGCTAAGTGTAGATTTTATTTTAATGGTCTTTATTCTTTTATAAAGATTTTCGGTTTGATCTCTCTCTTTCGCACTCATTTGTTGAGTGGAGTCTGAAGGTGAAGTGCTTTTAGATAATGTAGTTGAGATCAAAAGTCTGCTGCCCGGGGTGTGAGGTGTGGTTCTCTAGCCTCCAGCTGAGAACAGATGATCACATGTTGTGCAGGTGTGCTGACAAACACACAAAAGCACAAAACCAGAGGACCTTTGACGCCTTCTAGGTCTTTATTGCAAAAATGCTCACATTATGGAATCAAAGCAAGGCTGGGCTGGTTTGTCTCAGATTTAAGTAGCACAAAGACTTGCTTTAATTTTGGGTGATTTGACTTTTTGACTTTTAAATAAAGCTAAAACCATGTGAACTAATCTTAATTTTTGTCTAAAAATTTGCCTTTTTACTATTTTAAATTTACACACAAAAATCTGACCTAATTCTAAGTTTGAAAATAATAATGATGATAATAATAATAAAATTGTTACAATTTTAAATTTAACACGAAACACCTAATTGAATCTTTGAGAAATATATGTTTTTATTTTATTGAATTTATTTTCTATGGAAGCCTGTTTCCGCCATCTAACAATTCTGACTTTATTACAGTTGTGAGTAATAAAGTCAGAATTGTGAGATAAACTAGCAATTCTGACTTTTTTTTCTCAGAATTGCATTATATAAACTCGCAATTGCGAGTTATTAAGTCCAGTTCTGAGGAGAAAAAGATTGATAGAAACTCGCAATTTTAACTTTCTAACTCGAGATAAATAGTCAGAATTGACCTATCGGAAAGCCCCTCCCCTCGAACGCAGACTAGCCAATGGCAGTCGAGTATCAGTTGCACAGGGAGCAGAACTCGGACATCTTTAGGTTTCAGCGCCATAGAGAAACATTGGAAAATGCGAAGCTCGCATCGGTTTTATGGGGTTTATGCTTCAAAAATGGAAAAACGATGTGCCTGGGGTACTTGTAACACTGAGTCCAGGTATCCTGAGAGGATGGGCAATATAATTTATTTTATTACATTTCCTGAATCCAAACAAAACAGAGCAAAATGTCCCTAAGTATTCAACCCCAATACAAATGAAGACAAAAACCTTCATTGTCTGGTCATACACTCATTAAGTTACAATTTTCATCTGCTCAAGCAGAACGTTAATGTTATCTTGTGCTTTAGGAAGGGATCTCTGGCTAAAACTAGCTAACGTTAAAGTTAGTGAGTCCATGATAACGTACAAACATAAATAGCGGACTGTTCTCATGTCTTGTACAGTGTAGGTCAAAAACACATAAACGAAGGTCTACATTTCAGTGCCTCTTCATATTAAACTGGTTAATGTACATGAATTTAATCGTACCCTGCGATACATGAACAGTGTTGATTCTGCATGTTGTCATCCGCAATCATGAAGACCGACCGTAATATGAGACTTCTCCCGCTTGCATTGTGATCTGCAAACCCTTGCTTCGAGTTACCCACCGTATTTATTTTTAAATATTTTATAAATTCCTCCATGGAATATTTAATTCCCATTTGGTGGCCTTCTGTGTCCAAAATTGTGCAAAAACATTGTGGGACAAGGTTTTCACACAACAGCTGTCATTGTAAGACAGTGAGCAACTCCGTTTGTTTGTCTGAGGGAGCAACGGTAACTAAGGGGGGCGGGGCTTACCGATAGGTCAATTGCAAGATATGACCTTGCAACTGCGAGAAAAAAAAAATCTTAATTCAGTTTTTAATTCAGTGGCAGAAACAGGCTTCCATAATTTTCCTACTGTTTTAAATTGAATAAAAACCAGCCTGGTGTAATGCACTCTTTGGAAAAAAATAAATAATTATTTTTATTGTTTTAAGTTAAACACAAGCACAAATATATATTTATATATTATATATATTTTTTTATGTATTTACTTTAACACAAACCAATCTTTTAATTCAGTCTTTGAGAACAAAAAAAGTTGCTTTATTATAACATATTTACTTTATCTGAGAATTAAAAAAATTATAATTTTAACAAGAAAAGATAATTTAATGCCATAAGCCTGCGAACATTTAATAATTAGTCATTTTATTAATATTAGGTTTTTTTCCCCAATAATTCAGCATGTTTGTCTAACTGTATGCTGTTTATGGTTAAATAAAATATAAAATCATATTACAAATATAATATAAAGTATAACATAAAAATGATTTGACTGCTTTTTAAATGTAGCAACAGTTTATCATCAGTTATAGTCTTGGCAAATGTTTATCAAAGTGTCGTGTCAAAAATGAGTGAACCGTGACAATGACCTAATCAATTCTTTCCATATTCCCTTTCAGTCTCCTGCGGGCTCCTCCGGATCAGCGACCGGTTCTACCTCATCCTCCACATCCTCAGTCCGGCAGACCCGTCAGCGCATTACCCGGGTCAACCTCAGGGACTTGATCTTCTGCTTGGAGCAGGAGCGAACCACAGCCAGGTCCATGCTGCTCTACAAGGCCCTTCTGAAGTAGCACTGATCCAGTGAGATGGATGAGATCATCCACGCTAATGGTACTCCACCTGCTTGACTCTCAGTAATATGTTCAAGTCTTCCTCTCCTTCTCCGCATTCATCTCCAGTCTGTGCCTTCAGACTCACCTGTGGCATGTACTCTTTGTGTCATAACGAGCACGTTGCTGTAAATCTTCCAAACGTAGGCATTCTGGAGATGAGAAGGTTCTGGAAAAACCAGCGGCGGCTGTGGACACCATGTAATTTTTTCCCCTTTGGGTCACCCTTTTATGGTTTTATTTCCCCTTTGTTTTGGATTAATGAGCCATCGTTTTGAGCAATGTTGATCTTTTTATTCATTAACTTGAACTCGGACTGGTTTTACGTTTCAGGATAGAGATTGAGATTTGTTTTATATAAATAGCGGCTGGACTTGTTTTTAACCGAAAGCCTCATTTGCAATAGAGACACTGGAAATGTGAATGCAAAGTTCCTGGATTTAGAGGTCTAACGAGTCGGAGTATTTTTAGTAACTTATAAGTAGCGCACTTTTAAGTCTCTGAGGATCCGTGTGGATGTTTTTTTTTTTTTTGTTACTGATTTATGCAAAATGAAGAAACTCTGTGTTGTAAAACACTGACTGTCTTTCATCCTATTGGATGGTCTTTTGAAATTCAGTGACAGTTTTGTCTCACACACACAGTGTGGGGTTATAGGTGTGTACGGTTTCACTAGTGTCTGCGTTAAGTATACTGTGAAATGGTGCCTTACGTGGCCCTCCTGGGGCACCATTGTTTTTAATCAAATTCACAGCATGGAATTATCTAATATGCTAAAACTAATATGCATCGCTTCACCAACGATTCTAGAGCAGGATCTCTCGTAACTTATTTGTGGAGAAATGGCAGGTTGTATGTATTGTTCATTTGACCATTTTTTTTTTTAATACATTCAAAATGAGGTGACTTCGACAGACTGCAGTAATGATTTTAAAATACTAATGTTGCATTTTGGATCATGTACTTTTGTGTTTGAAATCAAGTTCACTATAAATTTGATATGTCATTTGGGCATTATTTTATGTCTCAAGTACTGAATATTTGTATATTGCCCTTTATGACAAGCAGTAGGAGAGGAAATGACGTGTTGAACATTGACATTTTGGAGCTGTACAGATGTATGCTGGGAGACAGTCAGCGTTCATGTCGTGTGCAATGATTCCTTTGAGATCTGAGGCAAAATCTTTTTCCATCTCTCAGATTGCTTTTAATTCGTATTGTTTGTGCTGGCGTTTGGGCAAACAATATTGTTGATCAAGGGATTGTCTTTTTGTGTAAAAAACATATCTATTAGAATTTCTATTTTTGCTAAATTTAACAATTTTTGAATGTTTGGTTGGTTTGGAAAAAAAGTGCTCATCTCTATTAAATTTGTACTTTTGTAAAAGAATAAAGTTCCTAATTATAATTATGCCAATACTTTTTTTTAATGTCGTTTTACATTTAATGTGTGTCAAACATGTCAACAACATAACCAGAAAGTAAAGGATCAAATAAATGTGGCCTGATTTCTGGGACGTTTTTTTCCTGTTCACAGATGAGTGAAAACTCGATCAGGTGAGGCTCTATTCTGGTATTTACCGCCCACATTTCATGATTCAGTCGATTTCTGATTAAAAACGTCAATTTCTGCCATGATATTTTTGTAGTTGAATATTTTGTTCAGAAAATTAATGCTGTTATTGATTGTATTGGGAACTATTCATCCATGTCATTAAAAAATTTGGCATTTTTAATCAAAATGTCAATCTTATGTTTAAACGGATAGTTCACCCCAAAATGAAAATTCTGTCATTAATTACTCAGCCTCATGTCGTTCCAAACCCGTAAGACCTTCGTTTATCTTCAGAACACAAATTAAGATATTTTTGATGAAATCCGAGAGCTTTCTGACCCATTAAAAATATCTTAATTTGTGTTCTAAAGATGAATGAAGGTCTTACGGGTTTGGAACGACATGAGGCTGAGTAATTAATGACAGAATTTTCATTTTTGGGTGAACAAAATGTTAATCAACAGACTTCTCTCTGCTGATACGTGCCATACTTCTCCAATCATTTAGTCTGCTGAAACTCCTCCCCTTTTTCTTAAAATATACTGCAAGTTCAGATCTGCCTCCATCCAATCAACAACTAACTGATAGGACCAAGTCCCCACAATACGTATTTTTTTCTCTTCTGAAGATTCACTCGAATGAACATCACAATACTAAAAGATCTTCCATTTCATAGTGAGCTTTTTGACTACCCCTGACTATGTTCACTGTCATTTGTATCACGTTTTTCCGACACATTCACATGCATGCTGCCAGTGGTTTAAAATAGGGAAAGAACTCAATTTATTAAAAGTTTATCAACACCGATTACAAAAAGAATGTGACAATTCAAATAAACACATGCCTGACATACCACTGTGATTCATATCAATAATCCATTACAAAAAAAAAGTTTTATTTAAATAATATACATTTGGACCATACTGCAATATACATCTTGACAACATCCATTAGAGCAGTATTTAAATTAAGATTTATGTAACGTCCGACGCAGCTTCTCAGATAATAATCTTTTTAATGTTCTTGTCCTTGAAATCAAAAACCAAACGGCAGTTGCGCAGCAGCGAGATGATAAATTGCATTCAGGGGGGCCTGCAAAGCGTCTGTGAGCCTTTATGTACAACAAATCAAGAAAATCTGAAAAGAAACGCTGGCCAGTTAAGACAACACTTAGCATAACAACATATCTGTGACATTTCAGTGACCCTTCCTTTTGAAATTGCGAGGCAAAGAACTCTTATTAAATGTGCCTTTTTACAACACATTATGCAATTCAGTCTGTTTACCAGCCACCAAGTTAACCTTTCAAGTTTATTCTCCCTCAGTCTCTCTCCGAGTGGCTCTGATTGCGCTGTTTTGCTAAGGGAGAGTGAGTAAAAAGGATTGTGGGAAAGTGACCTTAACTCCTGGAGAGAAGTCTGACCCGTAGCCCCTCCGTATCCAGGCCTTAAGGGGCACAGTAATTCCCCTCTTCTCAAACGGTCTGAGTATCGCCCCCTGAAAGTGCTGTATTCATTTACAATCTGACTACAGTAATTTTTCCAAAAGGTACCTTCATTAAACAAGATGTTGTTTTGGACACTGTATCTACAAAAGATCTTTACTTTTTAACTGTTTACTCAAAGCAATTATGTATAATGAACTAGCGACTAGTTATGGCTAGTTTTGAAGAAAACAGGCACCTGAAAAAAAAAGTAGAGGATTTAGCGATGCCATCAGAAAAGCTCTCCCACATGAGTCCAGGTTTCCCTTTAGACATGCTCAAACAAAAAGCCTCTCTGCCCAGCTCTGAATGCATTACCAGACCATCCGCTTTAGCCACCACATAGCCTCAAGTCAAAGCGTCTATGCGGCCGAATCCAGACCGCACTTACAACCAAATGACTTCTGAGAACTGCTCTCGTATCCTTCATGTAGTGAGACAACCACAATAAACCTGTAGGTCATAAAAGAACTGATTTACATAGATGAGACTGGAAAATGAGAACATTAGATATCTAGATTAAAAATGGATCAGAGGACAGACTTTGTATTTTGTGGTTAATTTCACCCGGGAGCTTGGAGATCAGACTGCTGCATCATTTAAAAGTGTTCTAGCCGGAAGGTGCGCTCGCCATGAACGCAACTTCCTTGTAGATTTCCTCTTTTCGCTCTTTTATGCACATACAATGGCAAACTTATATGGATCTGTACTGTGGAAATATAGATCTATGAATGCATTTTTCATGACTCGAGCCAAAGAAACGGCTAAAAAGTTCAACTGGAGGTCAGCAGATGAAAAGCCATCCTGTGACTCGCTTGGGTTTGTAAAGCATATTTTGGAGCAGATTTGGGGTCGTTGATGAAATACATTTACTAAGATTTGAGTCCTCTTGGAGTCCAAAGAGTTGAAGCAAACTCTTCTTGCAAATTAAGTCTTCTATTTGTCCGTTGGCTTTTTTTTTTTTTTTGAAAGCAGACTGAGGTGTTTGTGGTTCGCACAAGAGCCGGCTAATCCAGAGGCTCCTGTTTTATCCTGATGGGCGTGTGGCTGGTCTGACACCGTCTGTCTTCCCGACTCAGGATGTATTCGCTGAACTGGGAGGAGTCCACACCCCCGCCACAAGACGCCACCATGCTGAAGCCTTTCTGGAACAGTCTCTCCAGAACCTAGGAGAAACCAGGGACATTATTAGTATATTGTTATAATATGAGAAACT
Source organism: Schizothorax lantsangensis (assembly GCA_027422415.1). Taxonomy (NCBI): domain Eukaryota; kingdom Metazoa; phylum Chordata; class Actinopteri; order Cypriniformes; family Cyprinidae; genus Schizothorax; species Schizothorax lantsangensis. Next base: position 15,721,661 of record CM049854.1, on the reverse strand, counting down.
CTGTGCTTCATATAGTTGAATTTATAGACCAACAGTCTCTCCAGGACCTAGGAGAAACAGGGCCAGTTTTGAATATTTTGAGATGTTTTCCTCACAATATGAGAACCTCTGTATCAGTACTACACCTAATTGCGACAAGACACCACCATACCGAACCCTACAGGACCAAGGAAAAACCAGGGACAGTGAGTTTTGAAAATGTATGCTCTTTTATAAACAAATCAAAGATGTAATGCTGAACCCATTTAGAAAGTCTCTTCAGGATCTAAACTAAACCAGTGGTATTTTGTAGTATTTTGAGATGAAGTTTCCCATAAAATAAATGAACTAAACTCATGTTTATAGAATGGTATCATCGCTTTGCATAAATGTATCAAGATGGCTCCAGACTGAAACCATTTGCAATCAGTCTCTACAGGACCTAGCTGGAACCAGTGTTTTTTTTAGTGCTTTGAGATTATGCTTTCCATTAAATAAACTCCTGTACTTCTCGTATCAGCGCTTCACATAATTGCATCAAGATGAAACCTTCTGCAACAGTCTCTCTAGGACCTAAGAGAAACCAAGGGAATTTTTCTCAGCATTTTCAGCTCCATTGAATAAGGGAAATTCAGTATACAGTTTTTTCGCCACTCTATCAGAGCTTCATAGTTGCAAATTAAAAAAAGACAAATTCCATTTTGAAACTTTCTGGAACTGTTGCTCCAGGACCCAGGAGAAACCAGGGGCATTTTTATTATTTAGAGAAGTTCTTTGTTAAATCTGAGAAACTTTAGAGTTTTTGGAGTAAATAATTGATGCTACTCTTTGCATAATTGCATCAAGATAGCAACCCATTCTGGAACTGTCTCTCCAGGACCTAAGAGAAACCAGTGGAGTTTTTTAGTGTTTTGAGATGTTTTCCATAAATTAAATCAAGTAATCTCCTATTCATGCAAAGGCATCAAGACGGCACCAGACTGAACCCATCTGCAACAGTCTATACAGGACCTGGAAGAAACCAGGGAGAATTATTAATGTTCTGTGATAAATCAATGTTCTGAGTATGAAATTTTTCAAAGCAAACTCTATTTATGCCTCTCTATCAGTGCTTCATATAGTTGCATCAAGACAAATGCCATGTTGAAACTTTCCGGAGCTTTTCTGTTAGTATCTTGAGAAGTTCTTGGTTCAATCTGAGAAACTCAGTATGAGTTTTTGGAGTAAACAATTTATGCTTCACATAATTGCATCAAGATGGCAACCCTTTCTGGCACCATTTGTCCAGGACCTAAGAGAAACCAGGGTAGTTTTATTTAGAGATTTTAAGATGACGTTTCCATAAAATAAACTCATTCTTTCATGCTACTCCAGCACTTCAGGTAATTGCATTGAGACGACACCTGCAACATTCTCTCTAAGACCTAAAAGAAACCACAGAAAATTTTGTCTGTATTTAGAGTTCAAGTTCTCCATTGAATATGAGAAACTCGGTATGAGTTTTTTGGAAGTAAACTCCTATTTATGCCACTCTATCAGCACTTCACATAGTTGCATCAAGACACATTTAAAATGTGCAATCTCAGTAACAGTGCTATCAACAACTTCACGCTTGCATTACCCTCAGACGTTTCTCACTCCAGACCATCCACCCGGGATGAGAAGGAGCGAGCAGACATCCCCTGGGCTGTTTACAGGGGTTTGATGCGGAGTCAAATGAGAATAGGCTCCCCCACTGACAGCCCACACTGAAGCCGCCCGGCTCTTTCATTACAAACCCAATACACACAATCTCAGCTACTGTCAGAGATCCCTCACCGAGAGCCGTCTCTGGGCGGCCGCTGTCGCTGTCATTCCCGCTGCCGCAAAAAGCCAACGAAATGTTTTATCTGTTGGAGTGCTTGTAGATTTTTTTGAAATTCAATACATGCAGCCTTGAGTATTCACTTACTCCTGCACTTCTTTCAAGTGTGCTTCACATGAAAATGAAAGTTCTGGCTCGGGGCTACAGAGCCAGATAAAAGTCACTCCGCAAAAAAAAAGAGAAGACGAAGGAATCAGTTGAACTGCACAGGGCCTGAGAAAAAATGTCCACCCTTATCCTCACTTTGGAAGTTGAGGCTGCGGAGAAACTTGTAGAGGAAATGAACGCTTCTTACGACTTATGCACTGATGAGGTATGAAAGACATCAGCAGATGATTCAAGGGCCTACCGTGCACAAAGAAAGATTGCGTTTTGAAGCATCTTTTCAAGAACATATATCGACATTAAGGCTCGTGTAAGGTTTCGGTTGCATCAGTGTTACAGAAGCGAGTTTTAATACACAAATCGTTTGACTTTGAAGTTCCTTCTTTTTGTGCGATTTTCAAACTTTTTCCAGTGGATTTCGAAAATTTGTCTTAAAGGGATAGTCCACCGAAAAATGAAATCTGTATTATGATTTACTCACCCTCATGAAGAAAAAATGATTTTGAAAAATGCCTTCATTTAATGAGTTCAGTGTCCATTGACTTTCATTGTGTGATCAAAAACAGTATCTTCTTTTGTATTCTACAGAGTGAAATCTGGGTGAAATATACCTTTAATTTGTATTTAATCCATTCGTTTAATAAAATACATCCATATCTAGAGCTCTTACTAAAGACAGAATGAACATATATAGAGTGTCACAAGCCTCTCAAATATTCAGGCATCGATATCTGAAGGCTTATGATTTTGACATTACACTCACTGCGCTGATGGTTGCATCACTTACTAACTTTCTTACAGTAAACGGCTACAATTTCTTGGCAACAAACTGGCTCTCTCACTCTGTCTTTTTCCATATCTCTCGTCCTCTGTCATTCCTCTCTGATCTATCTTCTCATATTTCATATGTGGGTTTTTGCGAACACCCGAGATGTGTGACAAAGACGCACTTTAAAAAAAAAAATCAACTCGCATGATTCAGTCAGTTAAGTGCGCAAAAAAATAAGTGTTATCAGACACACTAATTAGTTATACAGTAAGTCAATTAGGCTTGTGTAAAAAAGTAGCGTAAACCAGTTTAGGTTGTTTAAAGAAACCAAAGTACAGTATTAAAAATGTAGCATGTGTGTTTAAAACGCTTCAGGCACAGAAATGTTGGAGCTCTTTTTCAAACGGAGAGATTTGTCTTAAGGACGAGTTAAAAATAAATTATGCATATCATTTCCCTCTCTTCTCCTCTCGGTTTCATGACTACATATTCCCCACATTAGCATCGCCTCCAGGATTCAAGGTACCGGACATTATAAAACGTATATATATGGATGTGTCTGTGTGCACGCCGGATCTGTGTCTGTATTAGCACCATTCAAACAGCCAAATCGTGGAGTATGTGAGAAGGTGACAGGGCATAACTGCACCTCTGCAGCTGTGGAGCCACACCTTCATCCACACCTGCCTACTACATCTTGCACCCTCACACATCTCTTCTGGTTGGCAGGCAGCAGTCAAGCTGTCTCCGAGACACATCAGCACAGCACGCTCAATATCCCAGCCATCAACTAAAGTCCAAGTCAAAACTTTCAAGTTCAGCTTTATAATAGACTCATTAATATGGCAAAAGAAGTGGTTGACAGTATTATTTAATTTAAAAATGTCATTTCAATATTTAAATTTAATTATGAATTTAATTTTTTTGACAATTTTTTGGGATTGTGATGATTCCAGGTTCAAGCCAGCATTTCCAACTCGTGCGTTGTAGTGAAAAAAATATTTTAATTTACATTTTCTTCATTGTGACATTAATTAATCACATTTTCCTCCCAAATCTTCATTACCATAATGTGTCTGGATATTTTACACGCTTTATTGCAATAGTTTCTTATAACTGTCATTTTTTAGTATAAGTATACACTGCCGTTTAAAAGTTTAGGTCATTAAGACTTTTTGTTTATTTGAAAGAACTAATATATTTATTCAGCATGGATACATTAACTTCATCATGAGTGACAGTAAAGACATTTATTATGTTACAAAATATTTATATTTCAAATAAACGCTGTTCTTTTAAACTTTCTATTTATAAAAAATCCTGAATAAAAAATCTATCACAGTTTTCACAAAAATGTGAAGCAGCCCAACTGTTTTCAACACTGATGATAATAAATGTTTTTTGAGCAACAATTCAGCATATTAGAATGATTTCTGAAGGATCACGTGACACTGAAGACTGGAGTAATGATGCTGAAAATTAGGCTTTGCCATCTCAGGAGTAAATTACATTTTAAAATATAATCAACTAGAAAACAGTTGTTTTAATTTGTAATAATATTTTACTGCTGTGTTTTAGTGTATTTTTGATCAAATAAATGCAGTTATGGTGAGCATAAGAGACTTCTTTCAAAAACATTAAAAACTCTTACTGACCCCCAGTTTTCTGAACGGTAGTGTATTAGTCAGTGACCATCAAATACTGTTTAAGTATTGCTCAATGACAATGCTGTACCTGCACAGAGTTGAGCCTGCAGTAGCCATTCAGTGGAAAGCGAATAACGTGGGTTGGATCCTGGTTCCAGCCGGCATTGACTGAATTGCACATGACGTCCCCGGTCTCTGGGAAAATTTCCTCTATGAGGGCCTTGTCCCCACTGATGGCAATCCTCTCGCCCAGGTCAGGGGTCACCCGCACCACCAGGCACTCGCAGGGCTGAGACGTCCGCCGCTGCTCCCGGTCCTGTTTCCAGCGCTCCAGCTCTTTCACCATGGGCGCCAGCTGGTAAAACCGAGCCTCCTCGAACAGCAGCTGGAACTCCTGCGGGAACAACACATGGAAGTGAATGTATGCACGGAAGGAAAGAAACAAAAATAATCCATCCAGCAAATGACTGAATGAGCAGACAAAACAATGTACAAGCACATGAATGAATGAGCAAACAACAACTCACTGAGCAAATGAACAAACAAGTGGGTGAACAAATAAGAATACAAACAAATGTACAAAGTAATGACTGAACAAACAGGGAAAATTAACAGCTATAGAGTGAATGAATGAAAAAACAGACCAAAAATGCTCAAACAAATGACTGAAAAACAACCCACTGAGCAAATGAATGAACAAGGACATAAACAAACCACCAAGTGAGTAAACGAATGATCAAACAAACAAACCACTGAGTTAATGGATGATCACACAAACAAACCACCAAGATGGCGAATGAATGAGCAAACAAACAAACCACCAAGTGAGCAAACAAATGAGCAAACAAACAAACCACCAAGTGAGCGAACGAATGAGCAAACAAACAAACCACCAAGTGAGCGAACGAATGAGCAAACAAACAAACCACCAAGTGAGCAAACAAATGAGCAAACAAACAAACCACCAAGTGAGCAAACAAACAAACCACCAAGTGAGCAAACAAACAAACAAACAAACCACCAAGTGAGCGAACAAATGAGCAAACAAACAAACCACCAAGTGAGCAAACAAACAAACAAACCACCAAGTGAGCAAACAAATGAGCAAACAAACCACCAAGTATTAAGTGAACAGAAACAAACAACAAAAAATTGACAACTGAGTTATTTTCCATCACTATAAAGATATTTTTAGATTTAAATTCTCCACTAGGAAAGACATGATGGACTAATGGACTTTAGATTCTCATTTGAAATTTGATATGCATGTAAAGAGGCTGTGTAGAACAATCAGAACAAATTTGAATTGTTTTTACATGATTAGACCGTATATATATCTCTAAAAGCAGCAAAGTTATACATGCATGCAATGGTCTTTTCGCATTTATCTTATTGTGTGACTGTCTGGAGTCAGGTTTCTCAACTGACTATCAAACCTGTTAGATCTCTATATAAACAAACACTAAAAAAATTTGGATAAGAAACCAAATAGATGGCATCATTGTAATATTTTACAAAAATATAGTTTGCTTAGTTTTGAAAATTTTATAAATTTGTCTCTTATTAAAATGTTTTTTTAAATGTGTAAATAATCTTGCTCCAGAAATTATATGCCAATTAATATCAAAACAGAGTAGTAAGGGGATCTCTACAAGAGGTGCAACTAATCAGAATTGTACAGTACCAAAGAGAAAAACTAAATTTGCACAATCTACATTTTCAGTTCAAGGTACATTGCTTTGGAACAGCCTGCCAGCTGAACTGAAAATGCAAACAGAGCTGAACATTTTGAAATTTGAAAAAGTGGTTCAAACAAAAGCAGGTTTGTGAACACTGATGGTCGTACACAGTCTAAGCTTTTTATTTTTATTTATTTTTATTGTTTTTTTGTGTGATTATTGTTTTGCTGTTGTTAAAAAAGCCTAACCAGAGACTGGGGCTGCAAATTAGCTTTTGGCTAGAAGCCTATATGTGGAGCATCGGCTGCTTAAAATTGTAGCAATGTTATACTGCATAAGATAAACTAATAAATAAATAAATAATAATAATATCAGAAAATGACAGAAGAAATTCAATACCACATGATTGAATATTGCATGTTTCAAAGCATATGTTGTTTAGCATTGAGCATGAACCCAGACCAACACATGGAGCAATTGTGCCCATCTGACCCGTCTTTAGCCAGGACAGGGCGAGGGGTGGGGGGGCTAAGCCCCCCGGCTCTCCCCTCACTCACAGACTCTCTGGTCAGACAGCACAGATTGTTGCCTCTGCCTGAGGCGTCCTTCACCCTCCAGCACATTTACCCCACTTACACTCGCCTTTCATTCACCACTAAACCAGATGGCAACATGCCTCAGTCCTGCCATTACAAACACTGCAAAAATTAAAATATTACCATTTTTCCTTGTAAACATGGTGGTATCGGCATATATCGAGGAAAATGAATGATAAACCAAAGTTAGCGGTATTACTTGTGTAATACTGCATGAACACAGATTTTATTTAGCAAGTCAAGCTTTTCTTATCTTCATTTTTATCAATACTACAAGTTTGAAAAACATCTAAATATGAAACCTGATGTTCTGTTGATACTTTGTTTTTAAAATTTTAAATAATAATACAAATTATATACATAGGGTTAATTCATGTTAACTGGGACATTTTTCCAGTCATATCAATGCCAAAAAAATGTCCCAATTTACCTGAATTCAATCTAAATATATTATTAACTAAAGTAAAACTAAAACCATAAAAACATTTCTGTTAACTGAAACAAAATAAAATGTAAAAATGTTTAGTTAGTTGCCAAGGCAGTGTTTCTCATTTTTGTTTAGTTTATCTTGAGGTACTAAAATAACTAAAACTAAAAATGAATAAAAACATTTAAAAAAAAAAAATTAAATGACAAAACACACAAAAAAAATCATAATACATTATTTAAAAATTTTAGGGTTGGGATGAAGATGATGAAGATTGTATATACAAATAATACAAACTCTTTTAATAAGTCCCTTTGACCTATTTAAAGCCCAATAAAATGAAAGCTTCTTATATAATATTAATAGTAGTATATAGTTTGATATTATTAAAGCAAACATTTTCAAGGAAAAAAAAAAATCTGAAAATGTTTGAAATTACGTGAAATATACCTGGGGTCTTGAGACCCCAAACAGTGAGGTAATATTTTTCTTGCAGGATGTTTGATGGATGTTATCGTGTTCAAATTTTGCCAGTTCTCATTAGATTAGGAAAAGTCATGAAGCGTTAACCTGATACTTCAATGTTAATGTTTTCCGAGATATTAAAAGGGCCTTGGGGTCTCTCAGACCCCAAACACGAGGCCTGAAAGCCATTTCTGCTCGAAACTCTGATAGCATTCTTGGGTTCTGTGCCTGGTGGCCTATTTCCTCGGTGGCCGTGAGAGATAGCTGTGATCTCGACCCTGCTGGCTCTTCATCCCCACCCTGTAAGACTACTCATTCCACTGCAGGCTACGCCACGGAGAACAATAGCACCGACCATCTCAGACACAACGCTCTTTTACAATTACCACAAGAAAAGGAGTTGTTTTCTTACCCACACCCCTCCCTCAGCCTCTCTTCTTTCTCTCCCTCTTTATTCCCTATGTTCCTTTCTTTAGCCCATACTGGTGCTGACAACATGGATACAGAGACTTTAGGCCTTCAGGCTCTTGCTAATTCAAAGAAAAACAAGCTGCGCTTCTTTCCCAGGTCTGCAGCGAAGGCTGGGTATGTTTTAACAGGGCTTCTTCTGTGACTCACTTTTGGGAAAGAGAATGTAAAAGCAACGGCCCACAGAAGAGCGAATTTAGTCTTTAGGCCATATCCATATGGACAAATGAAGCTGGATGCACTGCACGGTTTTCAAGCGCAAACTCTTCTAGAAGAACAAAATGTTGTAAATTAAGCCAATAAGTCGAGTCTAATGAATTCACAGACGTAACAGATATCTGGGAGGAGACCAAACGTATCCCATCACCTCTCACAGGAGGTGCTGCTCCATCTGACAACATGCATCGTTTGCTTATGTACAGCTTCATCTGAAACTATTCAGTTTCCCCGCTCTCGCAGGTCAAGGCACGGTGAGGTTTGATAGGAGAAAAGTGTGAAAAGTTAAGCATAATGGGATGTAATGATGTGCCTCTGTGCAGTTACATATTTTATGTTCTGTTATCAAACGGTCTCACACAGTGGAGGAAAGCTAGCCACGAGCCTGAGGCACAAATGACTAGTCTCACACTAATTAATCCCATTGACACAAATACCTTTACCCATCTGATTTTTGACTGAGGCGGGCATAATACTTCAACTTATCTGCTGGCATTGAAGAAAAGATGCTTGAAGTCAGAAATTGCATTTCACGCTATTTTGAGTCCAACTTTAAACTTCACCTTAGACTTAGGGTTCTTTGTTATTTAGTTGTTTTGTTTTGTTTGCTATAAATGTTTGCTAATTTAAACCTTAAAATGTAGTTTTTATTTTTGTTACTTTATTCTGTTTTGTTTTGCTATAAATATGCTTGGCATTGTTGGAACGAAATGCAATTATTTTCTACCAAAATGCAAAGGAATGACCAAGACCAAGAAGCATGTTTGAAATCAGAAATTGTACTTCACACTATTTTGAGTCTGAATTTCCTTAGACTTTTTTTTATTCTATTTTTATTTTATTACATTTTTTATTTGATTTCATTTTGCTATACATTTATATTGCTATTTATTTTATTTTGCTATAAATGTACTTCGCCAATGCGGAAAGCTTTTTATCAATATGCCAAGATGTCTCACTTCCTGCCTGCCATCTTTGCCAGGAAAAAGGTTAAGGAAAAATGTCATACAACAAAAATCCAATTGCTCAGGTTTGTGAAGCTTCATCTCAAGATGATCCGAGGCAATTTTAGTGAAGACTGCAGAAACTTTGCAATCAATGTCCCAAAAAAAGGATACATAAATCTGTTCAAAATGGTGGAAAGACACACGACAAACCTTGGAAATTGATAATCGTAGTATTCAACATGCATCCAGGAATATTTGAGACATAAAGCTTAAGATAATTCCAAACACATGGAAATCGAATAAAACTGCCGTGCAGTTCTGCCTGGGTTCTTCCTGCGTGTTTCAGCTCAAGGCTATTGACGTGATGCTAAAAGAGGAACTAAATGAACGTTTTGACCTGCTGAAGAGACACGGGGTATGAGAACGTTACCTTGAAGTCGTCAGGAAGAAGCAGTTTGCTGGTTCTCAGGTAGCTCAGGATAAAGCGGAATATCTCTCCATCTCTGTCGATAAAATAATGCTGCTTCAGACTGTCCAAAACAATCGGTTCTGTGCCGTTGAACAGGCGACTGATTCTGGAGAAGAAAAAAAAAAGTAAATCAATGGTTTTCAATTTAAAGAAGTATTTTGTTTTAAAGTTTTATGCAAGCACTACACTACATTAAGAATGATTTTGCTTCTTATGTAATAATGTAAAAGATATTCTCTAAAAAACTGCTTTCACTTCAGATTTTACATATGAAATAAGTTTAACGTCAAACGTACAAGTTGATTATTTAACCTGATTTAATTGCTGGAATGGGGTCAAGCTTTGGAATTATGTCGTACACTATTTCTGTTCTTCGGATGAATCGACTTTATCTTTTCAAAATGTTCTTATTTCATTCTCTCATCCTATTTCATTCTTCCGTTCTTTCTTTCTCTCCCTCATTCTGGAAACCGATGCAAAACACTTAATAAGAAAACCAATTCCCCCTTTTGTGCCTCGGGTGGTCCTTTTCTCATATGGTCTTGCCGTTCCCCCAGTTAGAATTTCACCATATAGCTTTAGGCAATCTTAGTTTTTCATCTCAGCCTCTCTTTTTTTTTCTCTCCAAAAAGCAATTAAAATGCTGCCTGCTTTTCACCCTCCCCCCATTTTCCTCTCCTCCCTCCTTCCCATTGCTCTCTCGCTCCATATCCATTAATAAATCAGAGCGAGCCACACTCTCTGTTAACCTGAACAGATGTGGCAAAGCTCTCACACTCTTTCCCCGTCTTATACACACACACAAACGTCTCTAACAGGTGGTGTCCCTTTACCTCACTTTATCCGCAAACCTCCATAGATTACGGTTGGGGTGGATGCAGCAGGTAGGAATTGCATGACTCTACAAGTGGCTTTTAAGTCATTTAAAAGTAGAGCATTTTAATCTATCACTCTATCTATAGATAAATGCATTGCTAAATTGAGGAAATTTAGGATGTTACAAAGGCAAAAATGAAGTTGGACCACAGAACTACAACATAACTTCTCACGACAGCTCAACATGACAATGACACATAGTTTACATAGTTTAAGTCAACATCAGTCCCAGTAAACCCCGAAAAAAGGTTAGCATCAAATCACAACAGGTCTTACCTGGAGTCTGGGTATTTGGTGAGGGTGGCCAGACTGCTGGTGTACATGTGCCCGCCTACGTCAATGTGGACTGGAGCATTCGATTTAGTCAGCTGAGCCGGCAGTGGGATTCCCTGAGTGGCCAGAGGAGACACTGGGGACCGGGTCAAAGACAGCCGAGACATGCTCCTTCCCTCCTGTACAAACAGCACAGTATCAAATAAACAGCTCCTGGTTCTCCTCTCCCCTTCAATCTCCGAGGTCTAAGGTGCGATGCTGGCCTGCAAGCACACGGGAGATCACTTTTACATCTTCCCTTAAATTGCGTTTTTACCTTAAGAATTAGCACCACGAGTCTAATTAAGAAAATTTGCCTGCCGTTTTTTCCCCCTCCTTTTTTCATAGAACCGGAGGGGAGAAATGAAGTGATGCTTATTAGCGAGCACGAAAGGGAGAGAGGGAGAAATAGAGCGAGAGAGAGCGAGAGAGGGATGGATCCTAGTACTGTAGGTGTCTACCTCCAGGGAAAGAGAGGGAAAAAGTGTAAACTCCTAATTAAAGATATTGGGCGAATGTGTGAGACGCAAAACACCTCTTCACCAACAGCTTTTGGGTTCTTTAAAAGTTTCTGAGAGCAAATGAATCAACATTTTGAATTGAAGCCAAAAATGAGGGTAAATAAGACTTTAACTCCCACAAGGTCAAATATAAAAATCGAAATGATGCTGCGTCATAATAAAGTTTCAGTTAGTGCAAAAGGTTCTAAATCATGCAACATTAAGATATTTGAAGTCATTGTCTTCTCCTGAGTAATTACAGCTCTACATTAAAACCATAGGGACCATGATGCTTGACTGCTACTGTGACATGAATCGACCTTTGTTTGGAGTAACGAACAATTCCACCTAAACAGATGGTTAAAGACCCATTTCCAGAGGCACAATGCCTGGAGCAATGTGTGCCCATGGTGTACATCAGAGACTTACACAGTCCTGTACAGGATGATGTATCTTGTGTTTAGCCTTTTGTTTAAAATTAAATCTCAAAAATGAAAATGGTCAGCTATAGTAAAATTTTAAAATGTTATTTTTTATAAAAGACAAACAACTGAAATATTATGAGTATATATATATATATATATATATATATATACACACACACACACTGGATTTCTGGCCTAGGTAGAACTGACCCACTTTTCACAATATAAAAAAAAATGTTTTACTTTTTTTTTTTCGGAATTGTGAGTGTTTGCGTTTGATGAAATTAAAACACCGAGTACCGCCAAATAATGTCAATAAATCATACATTTCTTGTAAAATCCGAAAAGCAAACATTCAACTATACCAGTACAGTCCCACAACGAACAACTGACTCTTATGATTCTTTTAATGAATCACTCAAAAAGAATCATAACTTAGAATCAGTCTGACAGATTCTTCTCTGAATGAACACTGAATCCGTCAAAGCGGTATGAATCAACATCTCACTCTATTAGTAAGTGCAAGTTATCATTAGTTTAGTGATGTCCGTCTCGAAATTGCCCTGCCATGAAATTTACAAACTGTAACGTTCATAAATTTCATATAGGCCTATATATATATATATATATGAAATTTACATTCAGTATCATGTTTAGGTTCAGCAATTTTACTGTAATGGCAATGTATAGGTCCTTTCTTGTGCAATTAAAGTGAAATAACTGAACATAAATATAAGAGCCTGATAAAAATGCTCATTTTAGACGGCACTTAGAGGCTTTTGCATTTGAACTCATATACACACACACACACACACACTATGTCGGGAGCAAACGTTAAAAGTGTGAGTGAAAAATGAGATATCATCAAAGTCAGAAATAATAGTTTGTGATGTCAAAAACTGCGCCAGGTCCCCGGAGTGCGTAAAATAGCCCTACAACCTCTCTGTACCGCACTTCCTGTACGCAATGGGCATACAGTAGTGCTCTGACCTCTCATTGTATACTCAAATCAGCCCTCCCTGATCTAAAACTGCTAAAGCACGACACACTGAGAACGAACGCAAAGCTACACCAGAGAAACATTCGAGAATTTGACAGAATCCACCGTACCGTTTCAAACATTTTAGGATGTCCGACGCAATCTGAGGAGGATTCTAGCAGATAGTCTCTGATGAAGGTTGCTCGTCCTTTAGAAAGAACTTTTTCGTAATATTTTCTCGGCACTCCAAGAGCTCTTCGTACAGAATCCGGCGACAATTCCGTTCAGAATCCAGCGAAATCTAACGCCGGTGCGAACGCAGCGCTATATAGGTCGCTGTGGCTTAAAACACAGACCATAGACTGCTATAGACACTTTCCACAAAAGCTACACAGGGGAGTCAGTCAAGGCTGCGTCCTTACCTTGGAAGACATAGCTGTAAATGTATCTTCAGCCCTCTTTAAAACATGAGATCGATCGTGGCGTGTCTTAGCCTCGCGTTTTTTCTTTCTTGCTTCTTTTTTGTTGAAGCGTGAGAGTGCGTTGAAGGCACAGCGTTCCAGCCCGAATAACAGAGGACAGCTGAACAAGAATTCTTGCTCAAGGCTCTCCAAACGCCCCGGGGCAGGATTAGGCTACAATTAGCTCAACCCTGCCTGAGCTGGGGCGAGTTACAAGAACAACATTTGATCTTGCTATTCACATTTGGAAGTATGCGTATATATGTGTTTTAATCGCATTTATTCATCTACTTGAACAAAGATATGAACAAAGATATGTGCATGCGCCAGGATAACGGTTTACTAGGTTACCTGTGTGCATGTCTTTGATTAACCTTCAGCGAGCAAAAGAGAAACTATCTGCATTACATATACTGCTTTATGAATTCTGTTATTTTTTCCTGTCTTTTTGATTTATGTTTAATTTCCAAACATTTCTTACAGGCTTAAAAATAATTTATATTCTTAATTTGGTTTAATATGTTTCTCTCAGCGTTCTAATAATGTTCTGCTGGGCATGGAAACTAAATGACGTATATGGATATGCATTGTGCCTCTGCAGAAGGCGTCCACACAACCGCCTCGAGCCAAACGGGCCATTTCAACTGTTTGCGCGCGGCTAGATAGAGATGTCTGCCTTGATGGCACACAGCTTTCAGGCTCATTGTGCTGAAAACATTTTTACAAAAAGGATACTTGACAGTTTTAGACCACTGTAATATTGTTCCCATTCTCCTTCAAATGTTCTGTACCTTGACATCTGGCGCCAACCAGTGACCAAACTAAACGTTCCTTAGGTAACGTAGCACGGAAACGCCAGCTAAAACAATAATGTAGCTAAAATAGTGTTTTAGTAGCGGTCTCAAAATATCTAAAGGGTAAGATGCCCTCAAACATCAGTATAACGTCAGATGTCAATACAACGAATGTTTATGATGAAAATAAATCATACCAGACGCTTTGGGTATATTGAGTGTACATTTGAATGAAACATTACAAAAACACATCTCATGACCTTAAAACGCTTAAAACGTAGTTTGTTGGGAATTCAAATATCCTACGAATAGAGAACAAATTATGATTTTTTCCATAAATAATTAGGCTTATCTAGCAATACATTTCAGTTCTGTTTTTAGTTGTGCAAACATGATAGAACCCTTTCATTTTCTTGTCACAAATTTGAATTTTAAAATGTATTTTCCAATTACCTTCAGTAATCTTTTGGCACACACCTTCGACATAATAGCCCACATTCTCGAGTGAAAACAGCAAAGCAAATCTGTTTGTATACAGGAATATGTTGCAAACTATTTGGACTTAACCGAGTTTTTCTCGCCTTTGGCTGAAATTAGTTTCCCACATCAGACGAGCAGCAGGAAGACAAGATATTTTTGTTCAATTAAAGGAACAAGCCCGGAGTTAGTTCAATTACTTGACGCTGGAGGAAGATGTACATTTAAAGATTTAAATAGCTTCGAATGTTGCCTCGAGCGCCTGCACTTCATTTCCTTAATTTACAGAGAGACGAGGGGAGTAATGTTATCCCAATGATGTGCATCACGCCAACAAAACTATATATCCGAGTAACACTTACTATCCCTGGACTTACAGTTGAGCTTATATTCAAGCGAGTCAAACAAAACAGCCTGAAGACAGAACAACAAAAGCGTCCTGCTAATCAATAACAGCTAAAACTAAAACTTGCACAATTCACACGAACTCATTTCGTCTCAGTGGTCCGTAGGACTTTATTAACATTAATATTAACATTGTTAATTCATAACCACTAATAGTATTTAAATTATAGTGTTAAAATTTAAATTATATTATTTAAATTATGTAGCTGCTTATTTTTTATGATGAATATTTTTTCTAGTATGATGAATTATTACACATTTTGAGGCATGAGCCACTGTTTTGTCAAGAGAGACAGCTGTAATGCCTGTGCAACATTCATAAATGCATAAATAAATCTACATATTCCCTTTTGGAAGTTGTTTTCAAATGATGCCCGTGTTCCTCATTGGACCACAGCGCCATCTGCTGGACGTGCTACGTCAATCATCTCACCTTCTCACCTGAAACAACTTTCAACATTTTTGATGCTGTTGCATTTTGTCTACGCTTCTTTTGGTAATTAGATTTTCCAGAGTCTTTTTGTAATAACTTAATTTGTAAAAGTTAGTTCAGAGCTTATTCTCTTGCCTCCAGCTCCTTCCATTCCAAAACCCAATCATACGGAAAGACTAATTTTTCTCTTACCCCCTCCTTTTTAAATATGATTTTGGTGCTGAAGAAAGAAAAATGAGGATTTTCATTGTTCTGTCTTCCACGTGACAAATGGTAGCTGATTTGATGTGCCCTTTGAGTCTGTAGATTGTGAGAGAACAGGATGTCAAAGCCCCAGGCCCTGTGAGATAAGGAGGGGGTAACGAGGGGGTGGAGCTAAAAAAGCCGCAGTTGCTCCAGGCGGCAGAGGACTTATTGGAGTGGGAGGACAAGATGTACAGATCAACACCAGTTTTGACTGCTACAAGAGGGGGGGTTGCTGCTTTTGTTTCCAAAAGCTGGGGTGAAGTAGCAGAAAAATTACAACACTATATAGCCTGTGTGTGTGAACAGATTTGAAATAATTATTTTAATAATCTAAATTTTACATATATCTTGATGCGTCTGATAGAAAACAATGTATAATCCATTACACAACAATCAGCCTAGAAACAAGACGAACACTGCTACAATATTACTACTTACGTCCTCTAAGGTCAGTTTCACTACAGTTGATAAGTGCAAGAGACAGTTGCGTTTGTATGAAACAAGAGAGCACGAGTCCGCGGAGTGATAGCCTAGTCGTGAAAATAGCGTCGGTTTCATTATTATTAGGACATTTCAGGCTGCTGGCGCAACTCACCAATCAGAAGTAAGCATTCCTGAGCGCCCTGTAGTAATTTGATACATTACTGCCACTTTATTTTTAAATTAAGAGCGGGCGCGGCCATTTTTAACTTTAAGGTGTCATCAACAGTCAGTTATGCTGCTTGATTTTACAAGCTGGTAGGCTATTTCTTATGTTATTTTTAATTTATTAGAATTATATAAATACACTGGCTTGTTGCGTAAATATTTTTACCGTTTACTGCACTTTTGTTATTCTTCAGGTTACTTATCATTAGCGGCTAATGAATCAAAAGTCTTGCAGATTCACAGGAAATAGCTTACTTCCGCAATGAAAAATAAATTGGATATCAATCAAAAATGTGTTACTAACCTTCAAACAAAGGATGAAAGATGTGAGGATGTGATGAGTTTACTGTACACCTCTAGTTACTGAGGCCTAGAAATGACTGGAATTTTGATACAATGTCATAACAATAAAGAAGGTAATCGCACAGAGATGTCATCTAACTAACATTAAAATAATGTGCTTACATTTATTAATATACAGAAAACTTCATAATATGAGAAAGGTGAAATTAAGGCAAAGGTGTAGCAGGTCATGCTCTAATACATGACACAGTGTAGACAAATAGTTTTTTATACATTCACAAAAAATCAGATTTTACCATTACCAGATGTACCACACTAAATCCAGCATCGATCTGTCTCGTAGAAAATGTTTCGCAATGTTATATCGAGCAGTGATACTCATAGCTGGACACTTTCCTTTAACACTAATATAAATAACATTATGATAACTTTTAGACACTCTTAGTACAGTCTATTCATTCTAGGCAGTCTGAGAAAACAAATCACACACAACAAAGGGACAGTTCACCCAAAAATGAAAATTCTGACATTATTTACTCACCTTCTCAGAAGAAGATATTCTGAAAAATGTATATTGTTTTTGTCCACCATTGTTTTGGACCCTGTTGACTTTCATTGTTTTTACAAAAACAGCTGAAACATTCTTCAAAATAATTTGTTGTTTGTTCACACAGGTTTGAAATGACATGAAGAGTGAGTGAATTATGTCCAATTTTAATTTTTTGGGCGGATTATCCCATTAAGAGGTTTCTTACTGAATAGAATTATATATGTTTTGTAAATAAGATCAACGCAAGGACCAGCCTGCAGAGATAAGTACAGAATGTGAGTAATATTTCACATTGAAATTTGCTATCAAATAATCAATGACATTAGACAGTAATAAAATAACCTCACTAGGACAAAATGTGAACATCGGGCCAACAGAAAGTTCATTAGACTACTGTAAAAGCCTCAGTATAAATCTTTAAACGGTTTAGAATAGTTGAACATCAGATAGTCCATGTAGTAAAAGTCATACGCCCTTTGTCTCTCCGTCACATTTAGTTGTGCAAAATATCTCCTTGTGATATCCAAAGATGTCCTTTCTGCATTAGGGTTCCTGTCTTTAAAACTAGGGAATGTTAAATTGCTAGGAGCTCCGATACTTCTCAAAAGGAAATTGGCTTCTTCCTCTAGAGTCTCAAATTTCCCAATGAAATCATAGTCCAGCAAGCAGGGACTGCAAAGATGTCCTACGGGCTCCCAATGGATGTCCATGCCAACCGGCCGATGCACATCTAACAGATACTGGATGAATTCCTTGAAGGTCACGCCCGCTCCCGTGCGCAAGGCGTACTGCGTCGCATTACTGCGGTATTTCGATATGATGGGCTTCCCGAACACTGGGTGGTAGTATGAGTTTGGACTTTCGAACTTGTCCCGAAAAGCAGACACTAGCCTTTCGAAAGGTTCCCTCAGGAAGAGGACTTTGGTGTAGGTCTTCAGACGACGAATGATGCCCTTTTGATCGAACGAGTCTAGACGCTTGAGATGATTCCCATAATGCACCTCGTCATGTTGGATCTCTCCAGTGGAAGAAGCGAGACCTTGAAGCACCATGAGCACCCTCTTCCAGTTGGAGCAGCCCGCCTTGGGCACCTCACAGTAGAGGAGTTTGTGCTTGTCCTCCACAAAGATACGGGACACGTGCATTCGGGTTATAGTCTGTTTGGTTGTTCCGCTTGTGTATTTGGCACAGACCTCCCTCATCAGCCTCTGACGGGACAGCTGCACCTGAGTCATTCGCTCTGGGTTCTCCTTGATCTGGACAGGAGGGTCAGCATTAAGCTGCTGGACAAGCGGGCCGCTCTTAAGGAGGAGTTTACGGTGGCTCTTTGTGACATGGGCAGCAGTGATTTCTTTGGGGTTGATTAGAGAGGAACGCTGGACCCATGGGAAGACTGGAAGCTGCACCGGTTGTGCAGGTCTAGGAAAGTTGTCTTCTGTTGGATCAGAATGTCTGTCATTGTCAGGACAATAAGGACACGGTTCCTGTAATTTAGAGAATAAGAGTACTGTCAGCAACAATAATAGTGTTTCTTCAAACTCAGGCACACCCTTGTGAAAAAGAAGTGTGCTCAATTGTATTAAATGTGCACTAGTAAAAAATGCTGGGTTATTTTTTTTTAACCCAAATGCTGGGCTCAGCTTGTTGGGTCATTTTATTGGGTTGTTTTTAATATTTTTACCCAGGTGCTGGGTAATTTTCCCGCACTCTAAAAATGCTGGCTTATTTTTCTTAACCCAAATGCTGGGTTCAGCTTGTTGGGTCATTTTATTGGGTTATTTTTAATATTTTTTACCTAGGTGCTGGGTAGTTTTTCTGATTTTGGCGACACACCGGCATGAGAATTACCACTATTTTGGTGAAAAGTGATTACAGAGAACAGTTGAATAAACTTTAATTAAAATGCTGCTTTTAAATGTTACATTGTTATTTCTAAAATGCATGTTAAACGAGTTTAAATGTATGTAATATCGTAAACTATGCTGTATTCACCCACTCTCTAAAAAATGCTGGGTTAAATACAACCCAGTGCTGAGTAAAATATGGACAAACCCAGCGATTGGGTTGTTTTCAACCAACAGTTGGGTTAAATGTTCAACACAACCTTCTGGGCAGTAACCCAACCGCTGGGTCAAAACAACCCAATCGCTGGGTTTGTCCATATTTTATCCAGCGCTGGGTTGCCAGCATTTAACCCAGCATTTTTTGGGAGTGCAAATAAATTCAATTTGTCTATATTTTTTCCAAGGGTGTTCTTGCATAATAATAAATGTTTATCTTTTGATTATTGCTGTTGCCTCTAGTAATTCTGTGTGAGATTTTAAGCCAGAAATATAATAATTTTTAAACAATAGTTAAATAAAACAACCCACCATGTTGAGTAAAAACATTTAACCAACCAGCTGGGTCAAAATAACCCAGCATCTTCTGTCCAATATTTACCCAGCGCTGGTTGTCAAATAACACAAGTTTGGTTGTTTTTAACCCAGCATTTTTTTTTAGAGTGTAGTTTACTTTAAATCCTAAAAGTATATTTAAGAAAATGTAATATTAATGAAATAAAAGGACACTTAAATTTACTTGTTTCTTAACACACTTAAGTGCACTTTTAAAAAGAACACTTTGTAATGACAAATGAAAAGTTTTCATTTTAAATTTAATTTCGATTTAAAGGGATAGTTCACTTTGAAATTAAAATTTGGTATCTATCAGCTTACCCCAAGGGCATCCAAGATGTAGGTGTCTTTTTTTCTTCAGTAGATCCAATTTTGATGTTTTTAGGTCAAACCGTTCTAGTCTGTCAGTCATATAATGGCAGGTATAGGTCACTGTCTCTATAAGAGGGAAAAAGAACATGCACAGAGAAATCCAAATTAAACAATTCCCCATCGTAACTACACATTGATGGCCTAAGACACGAAACGAGCGGTTTGTGTGAGAAAACGAACAGTATTTATATCGTTTTTTACCTCTTGTACACAACCATGTCCAAGTGATCTGAGTGCGCACACAATTCCCCATCGCATCCGGTGTGTGACGTGTGTGTGCGCGCGCTCTGGCTCACGCTGCATTCACACGGGGCGTCGGCGTCAACGCTTGACGGAGGGCGTGTCTGAAGCGTGGTGCTGACGCAACTTTTCAAGCGCCAACGGAGGCGTCAGCCAATCAGATCACCTCATGCAAATACCCAATCCCGTTCATGCAACACCAGAGAAGTATGTGATTGGTTGTTGTAACTATGACGGCGCGTCAGCACCACGCTTCAGACACGCCCTCCGTCAAGCGTTGACGCCGACGCTCCGTGTGAATGCAGCGTGAGCCAGAGCGCGCGCACACATACGTCACACACCGGATGTGTGTGCACACTCAGATCACTTGGACATGGTTGTGTACAAGAGGTAAAAAACGATATAAATACTGTTCGTTTTCTCACACAAACCACTCGTTTCGTGTCTTAGGCCATCAATGTGTAGTTACGATGGGGAATTGTTTAATTTGGATTTCTCTGTGCATGTTCTTTTTCCCTCTTATAGAGACAGTGACCTATACCTGCCATTATATGACTGACAGACTAGAACGGTTTGACCTAAAAACATCAAAATTGGATCTACTGAAGAAAAAAAGACACCTACATCATGGATGCCATTGGGGTAAGCTGACAGATACCAAATTTTAATTTCAAAGTGAACTATCCCTTTAAATCAAGTTGTTTAATAAGCTTTTCCATGCTTTAAAGAAAAATAAATGCTCTAAAGAACTCTAAAGTTTATCGTATTGCATATAACATAAATGTAAACTGTATTTTCATTTATCAATATTAATTGCAATTAACACAATTAAGCATTCAAAAACATTACATTAAGTTTGCACCTAAATATTTTCTTTTAAAGTATTAATTTACTCGTGTAATAAGTACTCTTATTAAAAATATGCTTAAGTTTACTACTTTTTCGCAGGGGTATTTATGTAACGGGCTGATTTTTATTCAAAGTAACTTGGATTTATTCAATCATTCACTCTTTTCAAATAGATTTTTGTTTTGCCCTTGTCCCAGACCCAGATATCTTAAACTATAAGAAGCCATCATAAAAATATGAATATTATTTTGATACTGATAATCTAAACAATGTGAGAAACAATGATAAAGCATTTAATATTTATTGTGTAAAAATTATGAGTTAAGGCATTTCCTATTTACCGTTACAATTACAATTATGTATTTTATTCCAAAGTTAAGAATATCATTTCCACACAATATTTTGTCAAATAAAAAACATAATTTGATATGTGGTGGGAATTTATATGACTTTGATTCAGTATTCTCTGCTGGATATTGTTAGCAGACAAATTAAATAAGCAAATAATTCTAAATTAAATAATTAAGTGAGATTTTGTATTGATTTTGAAGTGTATTTTAAGAGAGTTTAGTTTCTAAACGTCCACAGGGCTAAAATGTTTAAAAAGAAAATATGTCAACACATGAAAGAACTATTTCATGGGTTCTATTAGGTTGTTGTTGTTTTTTTTATAAAGTCTTGTCTCTCCAGTAGCAGCCACCAAGTGGTGCCAGTGCACAGTAATTCCAGCAGCCGTAGCACACGCCATGAAGCACTTATATAAAACCTCGTGATCATTCAGATGAATAGGCTTACCTTTCTTATGGCCTGTACTTGGTGGAATATGACCTTTGCACCTGAGGGAAAAGAAAGAGGGAACATTAGGATGACATTTCAGTCTTTTACATTTTTACAACCAGTGTACCATGAAAGTGAACTTCTGGGTTCAGGAAATTTCACTGAGCTGCTTACATTCAAAACGCAACCAACGAGTAGTTATACTGAAAGCCTCAGTCTGCCCTAATGTGCTGAAATAAAGAAGCATATGGCTTAGTGAAGTAGTGTCCTTGCTCTTGTTTTCCACCTCTTACATAGACGGAGTGAAGAGAAAGGGCGGGTGGATGGAGGGAGGTTGACTCCTGTGGTCGACTGCTAATGTTTATGTGCCACTGCTTGCAGCAGCTCCAGATGGTCTCCCAGCAGCCTGACAAACATCATCTTGACATCAAAGGTTATTGTGTATGAACAGAAGTGTGTGTCCAAAGATATTCAGTTAGTATTCACCATGGGAAAAATCTAAAGACCGAAGTCTATGTCTTCTTAATAGGGAACGAAACAGGATGATGGCCTGAGTCATACTGAATCAGAGACTCTGCAGCTCTGGCAGAGATATCTCAATTCTTTGACACTGACCTATGGAAGGGCAGAGACTAGCATCGATTAGATGCCAAAGCCATGACACTTTTGGTTGATGGATTCATTGCAGGTACTGCTCTGACACGGGTTTGAGAGCTAGAGCAGGTTATTTACAGGCCAGGAGAAGAGGTTGGGGAGATGCCTGGTTTTAGTTTTTTTTTCCCAGGGAGGCTTTTTCTACTGTAATCTGTTCGTACATTAAATCAAAACTGAAGGGAACCATTTTTTTCTAAGCAGGAAGAATATTTCAACAATCTGAAGAACCTTTTCTCACTATAAAGAAACTTTTGTGCAATGGAAATGTTGTGGATGTTAAAGGTTCTTCACGGAACCATAAATGCCAATAATGAACCATTATTTGTAAGAGTGTAAGAGTTACTTCTGTAAAGCATTTCCTATTGTGAATGATTCATTGGTGCATTTTGTCACAAATAACAAAAAAAATTCATTTGGCACGTTTACACAGACAAACAGTTTTAAAAAAACATTCTGCGAGAACCTCACTTTATTCATTCTCTGAAACTTTTCAGTTCACGGCATTTCAGGGATCCAGACTGCAACTAAATTTGGCACAAATTGGTCACATGACCAAAAAAAATGAACATTTTCCAAATTCAATGTAAAATCCATGCAGTCTTTTTTGTGCGCGTTCATGTGCAGTTTGTTCACGTCTGTGTTTCCTGCACACAACGTCTGATTTGCTGCTGATTTGCAACCCGTAATTGTTAGTAACATTAGTCTGTTAATTGACTTTGATATTGAAAATGTAATTAAAAATCAATCAATTCCTCATGGCTAAAATCAAGTCCTTACCTGCATTTCTCCTGTTTGATATTCTGTTGCACTTGAAAATCCATGATATTACAAAAGTAAAATGGGTTGCTAAGTTTTTGACTGATTCATCAAAAGCCATCATATATTTCCCTATATTTTAATGTATAACGAATGCTAATCAAATCTGTTTAGTGTATGGAATTATAACAGAAAAAAACTTGTCTTCACAAAGTTCTGGAAAACAATACAGTTCATTGCACTGGTGCATAAACCTACATCTAATCTGATGTGGAAGTTCCCTGTAATGAGGACGCTGTATAGGTTGTAGTTTCCCATAGATAACTGAGAGTATGAATTTCAAAGAGAATTTGCTAAATATTCATGGTGTTTCTTCTCTTTTATTCATAAATTCATAGAATCCTGCTGGTGAGCCTGTTTTATCCAGCACAAATTGTGTCATAATGCATTATACTTAATCTGGCGGCAATACTGTGTGCTGTGGTACGTTATATACAAGCATAAGGATCACCACATACCATTGCCAATCTAGCAAACTGTGCATAACTTGTGTCATGTAACCAAGAACCTATTCATGCCTATAATTGAGAGATGCACATAAGAATAGTTTTTATGCTGTTTTTTTGCATGTCAAAGTGCATTTTCCCCACTGCAGATAAAAATAAAATATTATTCAAGTCTAAAAATATGGTGAATCACCCATGTATAAACCCATGTCAATTATTTGGCTAAAAAATCCATCATGAATTATTAAATGAACCATTTTTCCCAAAATGATGTGGGTCGGGGTAAGTTGTGCCAGTGGTGTGGTTTCTGAAAATGCAAATAATGAAATTAAATAATAAAAGTGATCAAAACAGGTTTGTGCATTCATTAATTAAATTAGTTATTTTTAATTGGAATGTAAATTGTATTAAGACTTCCCAATGAGTAGTTCTTTGAAAAGTCATATTTCTAAAGCCCTGTTTAATAGATGTTTGGAATTTCCGTTGATTGCAGACATCTCATTTAACTTAAGTAAAAAGTGGCACAGCTTATTATTCCTCAATTCTGAGCATTTACGAATGAAACGGATACAATTCAGAGGTCTCAAAGTTCTATTGTAAAGTTATAAAATGAATATCAAGCAGCACGGAATGAAAAATAAGATGAAAAGATAGTATGCACTCGCACGGATGCACAGACTTGCGCGTTGACCCAACTGCAAGCAATTCTCTCACGCTCTATGGGTCTGCAAGATCTCTCACTTGAGTGGGAGGAGGCGAGACAGGGAGGAAAGGCGAAGGCAGGAGAGATTGTGTGAAAGATAACAGACGATCCCTGTAAACAGCTAATGTCTTTGCCGCTGTGCGTCTCCCTCCTGCTGCCACCGGCAGATCACTCAGGTCTATTAGATCAGAGTCTCGTCAGAGACAGCCGACCTAAACGACATGAGGCGAAGCAGGAGAGCGACGCTGCTGCACGGTGGGAGCTGGCAGTAATGGAGCACTGCAGACAGCCTCGCTCCCGATGACTTCACAGCTTATGAATAACTCAAATCCCGGGAAGAGAGCATTAACACGGAACAAGGGACTCTCACTGGTCCCACCACCTTCTGATCTTCTAGAACACTCTAGTACACACATATCCTTACTGAAGTTATATTTTAATAAGAGAAACTGAAGAAAGAGCGTTGAGGGTTGTTGTAACACGCTACTTGTAATTCAAACAAATTACTTTTTGGAGACTATGATTTTAACGGTAAAAGACTGTAAAAATGCTACAGTAAAAATCTATTAATTGGTTAATGGTAAGTTCCACTACTATATACGGTGAAAAACTGTATTGGACATTACATGTAATTGTATGGTAATATACAGTTTTTGAAAGTGAAAAAGAATGTATAATTTACAGTGAAAAAACATTAATTTACATTCCCAGAATTCTCTGCATTACATTTCACATTTTATGTTTTTTCGTTGAAATAATTTAAGTTTTTCTTATCAGTTGTGTTCATTAGGGTTGTATGTTACAGCTAATGTTGTTAAATTAAAGGGGTGGTTGACTGTTTTTTTTCTAGGCTTGATTGTGTTTATGGGGTGCAGTCTAGCATGTGTTCATGCTTGGTTTTTTTAAAAACCAGGATTTATTTCCTGGTTTTATGAAGCTCCTCCTTCAGAAAACGCGATGGGCTGAGATTGGTTAGCTGGCTCAGTGTGTTGTGATTCGCTAAACCGCCTCTAGAGCACATCTAAACGTCCCGCCCCTCTCCTCAGTGGCATGCGCTCCGGTTGAATTGTAAACAGTGGCGTTGTCTATAATGCTTATCAATTTGAGCCCGATTGAGACCCAGAGGATATTAGTGAAGAGGATCGTGCAGAACCTGTGCAAGCACGGCTCTTAATGGTATGTTTGGTTGTTGTTGTCTCATACTTTTAAATACGCTGCTATTTGTAAGTGCTACTGCTTCTGTTAGCTTTTAATATACGGTTTTATCCTGATTAAAGCTTTAATACAGCACAGCAACCGCACACGTGTCCATTTATAATGCTTCTCATTGCTGTGTGAAAATAAGTGTATAATTGAAACAGTTTGTTGGAGCTTATCTGACGATCTGAATGAGAGAGAGAGAGAGAGAGAGAGAGATGCAGAGCAGGGCAACACTAGTAACAGTATTAAGAACCGCTGCTTTAATGATTTTGAAACTTGAGAATCCATTAGAATCGTTAGAAGACAGAATCGCGATTCATATGAATAGATTTTTACGTACATCCCTAGTTTTCTCTTCCTCTTCTCTAAAGCAGCGCCTCGCCCCCTTTGCTGCGTGTTCCCGGGGGCAGGTTTTATCTGGGTCTGTGACGTATCAAACCCGGGAAGTAACTCGTTGTAGTCCCTTACCTGTCGTTTTTGTAGGCATTAAACTGCCAGAATTTTAAAAGACGATATCTCCGTTTGCATTGAACTTTCAGCGCCGCAACTCTGCAGATGTTGTTTATGCTCAAACAGCAACATTACACACTAACTAATGTTAAAAAAGTGAAATCGCAATCAACCACCCCTTTAATGTTTATTGCATTATTTCAGTTTCATGTGTGTTACCATGATGGTGTTTACTGTTTGTGTGAATGACACATGTGCCCCTCCTATATATGTTAGTATTTTTCCTTCTCAGCTTGTGATGAGCTTTGGTTCATCATGTGACTTTATAATCACCACATACTTTTGGTGGTTATCAGAGTATTACAAGCAGATTTCAGTACTTCAATAAGTTGGTATATTAACATTATATCAGTTAATTAAATACTATTTTTAAATGTAAATTTAGGTTAAATCTGTAAAAATGTTACCATATTTTTTACGGTAAAATTCTGGCAACCACAACTGCTAGTTATTTACCGTAAATTTTACAGAATTGTTTTATACAGTGTGTAGAGTGGTGTTCTTTCTAGAAAAATCTAGAAATGTTTAAAATCTAGAAATGTTTGAATATTTGGTGTCATTTTGCACTTTCTCATCAATTAAAATGTTTTTGGTGACTATTTTAGTTTTAGTTAGCTTTAGTTAGTTTTCCATTTTAGTTTAGTTTTACTAACTAAACAGAATAAAATGAATAATTATGACAAAATTTCAATGAAGATTTTTTAGAACAAAACAAATCATAAAAATAGTAATCTGACAAAGTAGTCTTACAAGAGAGCTAGTATGTTAACTATATTAGAAAAATGTATTCACAAATGTTTAATGCAAAACCAGTGTTTAGTATTAGCTGTATAATACTATAGCATGTGTTAATTTTTTAATTTATATTTATATATATTAAGTTTTTATTTTGTTTTAGTGATTTTGTTAGGTGCTTTAGTAATTTTTATTAGAGTTTTTTATTTCTGTTTATTTTTCAGCAATGTTAGTTACTAAACTAAAATTAAAAATTGTCATTTGCAACATTTCTAATTCTCGTAAGTATTTAATCTTTATATATAGATCACTGTGTATCTTATTTAACCTTAATTTTGAATTCATTAAAACACTTTTTAATAGTTAATTAACAATAAGAACTCAGTGTTTCGTAAAATGTAAAATAATGAGAAGAAGTGCAATAATATAACATTACTTTTAAAGGTAACTTATCCCAACACTAGAAGAAGCTAACCATCGTATGAAACAAAATACCCTCTTGTTGGGTTCTTTTATGCCACATGCAATTGATATGCATTAAGATACTCCTTCACTGATGCTTGAGTGCAGCTGTATACATATAAAGATATACAACAGACATCTGAAGAGGCAGAGAACAACAAAAGCAAGCAGAGTTCCTGTCACATCTAATGCAGGAGCTCTTAGTTTACCACAGTGCAGCTTTCCACAAAATCAAATCAATATGTCATAAACATGGCGACAGTCACTGGCAGGATGAGATGTTACTTATTTGACAGAGACAGAGAAGCGCGGGTTATGCTCAAATAGCAGGGTCAAGGTTTGGCTGGTTAGCATGGTCCAGTTAGTCCCTCCAAGTAAACAGTCCACAAAATAAAACGGCAAACAATGTGTGACCACTAATGATAGTTTATCATTATATACCTTAAGCCCTAAACACACTGCACGATTTTCGGCTGTCCCAGACAAAAGATTGGCATTGTGAAACAATCGTGGCGATTTCTGTGATCGTGCCTCCTAATCGGTGGTCCTGTGTCCTACAATGAGAGAGGTTCAAAGACGGCCGTTGTCACGGTCTTGCGACCAAAGATAGCCTACGATACAGTCTGATCACGCACAGTGTGTTTGCTGCTACTATCCACGTTTACTGAACAACCAATAAAAATGCAACATGAAATTGACGCGACATGGCTCCGAAACATAAAACTGCTTACCTCAAGCTCTTATGCTTCCTCTTTTGCCGCTTCCAATTTTTTCCATCATACATAAAAAATACAACTGCTAAAGTGTGATTTATCATGCTCTTTTTGTTTAGCACTAGCGCACACTGATGACGTTTTATTCTTATATAGTAACGTGCGTGGTATCGTACGAGTCATCGTACAGTCTACACACACGTCGTGGCCCAGTTTATTAGATCCATGTCGCACAGTGTGACATGCAGTGATCTTATAGGACTGCTAAAATCGTGCAGTGTGTTTTGGGCTTTACTTTCTAGACACTAATACACTAGACTGTTGTTTAGCAGTTGGCAGGCAGCGAGGTATCATGTGTCCAACCACTGAGACCAATAATGAGGCTAAATTTAGCGGTACAGTACGCAGCTGTCAACTTCTTCACTTGCACATTGTACAGTATGTGTGAGCTGTGGTGACCTAATATATGTAGCTTCCTAATATTAGTCCTCTTCATAAGACTTAATGTACTGTGAAAATCTCCCATAATTTTCACACAACTGATTCGTATGCCTGTCTAACCTTGTTAGACTCCAGCAACAACTAAATCAGTCTTTAGTGTATTACCATAAATGATGGTAAGTAAGCCAATTGGTGCTTTAGAGATGAGTTAAATTCACTTTGAAATACAAGCTCAAGTCGAGGCCATATGGGATGCTCAGTTTCCACTGTATATATAAAGATGAAGCAAGAAAACAGCTTATATCAGGTATCAAGGCAAGATGTGTTTATAAGAATGAAGAAAGGCTGCAGGTATGTGTCCGTATGCATGTTAAGATGTATTTGCCAGACAGAGAGTGGGTGTATAAGTGTGTATCTGTGTCTTTCTGAGCTTTAAAACTCAGAAATGAGTTGAAGAATTTCACCTTGCTTTGGAAGTGTTAGTTTCATGGCTGCAGGAATATGAATCATAAAAAGTTAGTAATAAATAAAAAGGTATCACCTTTAATGTTGCAAGTTCAAAACTTTATACTCTCTATTTCAATATTTATGCTCTTTAACAAATAAAAATACTTTGACTTGTGCCTCACAAAATGTCTTTTCATTAATACATTTAAATCAGAATGTCAGTCAAAGCAGAAATGTGAATCTTATATTTTTGTGAAGCACATATATTGAATAGTTTGGGGTCAGTAAGTTTTTTAAAATGCTTTTTGAAAGTCGTTTATGTTTTATAAAGACTTTTATGTTCACCAAGGCTGCATTTATTTGATTAAAAATGCAGATAAAAAAACAGTAATACTTTAAAATGTTATTACAATTTAAAATAAGTGTTTTAAATGTATTCATGGAAAGTCTTCAGTCATTAGTGTCACAAGATCCTTCAGAAATCATTTTAATATGATGATTTGCTGCTCAAGAAACCTTTCTTATTATCAATGTTAAAAATGTTGTTCTGCTTAACATTTTTGTGGAAAATGTTATACTTTCTTTTTTTCAGGATTCTTTGATGAATAGAACGTTAAAAAGCACAGCATTTATTTAAGTTTATTTTGTAACAATGTAGAAGTCTTTACTGTCGCTTTTGATCAATTTAAAGCATCCTTGCTGAATAAAAGTATTAATTCCTTTCAAAAAAGAAATGTACTGACTCCAAACTATACAGCAGTGTATATATCTTTCCAGACAGAGTTTAAACAAATTTTTAATGAATAAAAAAATATATATATTAAAGTTATAAAGGAAAATAAATAAAATGCTTAAAGGGATAGTTCACCCAAAAATGAAACTTCATGTTGACTTTATTCAACAATTTCTTCTCTTCCGTGGCAGTCTTCAACGGACGTTCACATATGCGTCGTGGTACTCTCATGAACGCAAGCGTTTTCTTTGTTTTCGAGAGTTTTCTTTGCGTATTCTCGTAGCTTCATAAAATTACGGTTGAACCACTGATGTCACATGGACTATTTTATCTATGTTTTTACTACTTTTATGGGCCTTGAACGTGTCAGTTGCGTTTCTGTCTATGCAGAGTCAGAAAGCTCTCGGATTTCATCAAAAATATCTTAATTTGTGTTCAGAAGATGAACAAAGGTCTTATGGGTTTGGAACGACATAAGGGTGAGTAATTAATGACAGAATTTTCATTTTTGGGTGAACTATCCCTTTAATACTTCCATGAGTTTCTTTGTTAATATGAAGTGTCATGGATGTCTGTCTGAAAAATCTTCAGGCGAGTGTCTAGAATGGACACTTCAAGTTGATCGTTTATGGAACTCTAACGTGCATAAAAGATCACAACAATGTCTCTCTCTCTTTCTCTCACTATCTGAACGGACCGTGACATTCAATCGGACCAGCCACACATCAATATTTATACCTGGCAGTCACAGGAAGAGTAAACACCTCTCGCTGCCACCATCAAGAAGGGAGCGAATGAATGAACTGCGTGAGAGGGAGGGAAAATGAGCAAATCGCAGTGAGATGGAGGGATTTAGTGAGTGATTGGGTGATAGATTTTGTGATTGATTGGACAGAGGAATGGTTAGATGGCTATAAGGATGGATGACCTGATGGATATGGTTGTTAAGAATGTAGTTTGCAATTTGTGTCTGGCCATTTCCTGCTCAAATCCGGCCCATTTCCAGTCAAGTGTCCTTCTGCTGTCTGATGAACACGCTGCCGACTCTACATCCAATTATCGCCCCACAGTGACACACACACTCTTGCACGTTTATTTACAAATAGCCTCCTTTTTCAATATATGCACTCTTTTCATCGAAGCTGTTGTCCTTGACTAACCCGGGCATTTTGGAAATGTGTAAAGAGACTCATTTATTGTAAGCTGTTTACTTGTTTACTCCTGTTGTGTACCAGCAGGCCCCCTGGTGGCACAGCCGTCTGTTGTTAGTTGCTGTGTGTGTGTGTGTGTGTGTGTGTGATATCTGTCTCTCTCTGCATGAGCCTGCACTCTCTCCAGAACTTCATTAGCTTGATTAACATTCATGTCTCACCTTCTTTCACCTCGTGCTGTCAGCTACCGACTTCTAACTAACTTACACACCCCCTAGACCTGAGCGCTGGGAGTTTGTCTTGACATTGGTACTGTCTTTCAGCCCACTTCAAGCTAATGTGTAATTTAATACATATTCACTGGACATTTATAATATTAAGGGGTGAGTATCAAATTTCTTGATTTGATTTTGAATCTCAAACTCTCAATTTGATACATGCACTATTGTTCAAAAGTTTCGGGTCAGTAAGAATTTTTTGAAAAGAATTTAATACATACTTCAATATATTCAGCAAGGATGCATTAAATTGATCAAAAGTGACAGTAAAGATATCTATAATGTTATAACAGATTTCTATTTCAAATAAAAGCTGTTCTTTTTAACTTTCTATTCATCAAAGAATCCTGAAAAAAAAAGTATCACATTATCTACAGAGAGCGCAACATTTTCAACATTGATAATATTAAGAAATGCTTCTTGGGCATCAAATCAGCATATTAGAATGATTTCTGAAGGATCATGTGAAGACTGGAGTAATGCTGATGAAAATTCAACTTGTTAATGTATATTTTAATATATATTTAAAAAGAAAACTTATTTTAAATTGTAATAATATTTCACTTACTTCAATTACTTATTTTTAAAAACATATTATTCCAAACTACTAATTATTCCAAATTTTGACAGGTAGTGTATGATTTTAAAAGTATTTAAATAACTTATTTGATCACTTAAAGTAATGATAACTTGATATTGATTTAGTAAAGGATCCATCATACTGATTCAAATTTTAAAATAATTAATTAAAAAGACTCATGAGTCATTTGTTCGTGAATTGACCTATACTGTTTTTGATTCACTAAAAAGAACTAGTTCAAAAGAGTTAGTTTGTTCACACTCTATATTACTGCATACTATGAAGACAGCTCAATAATAAGATGAGTTTCCTTGCCATTATTTGACAAATTTTCAATCTGTTCCTCACATTAAGGTATCATTTGGCTTCAGAACACTTGGAAGATAGAATACAAAATCAAATTTTTGTCAAATGATACTTTTAATGGTGTTTTATGTAATTTTTACAAGATTGACAGCATCTCTCTCCATTGTGTGGAAAGAAGCACCTTGGAACTGACTTTTGTGCCTAAACTGCTTTTTGTGCTCCACAAAAGAAATTCATACAAGTTTGGAGTAAAATTTCAATTTTCAGGGTGAACTACTTTTTAGGAAGCTACAGGGATGCCAGTAAAAAAAAACTGTGACAAACCTGTGGTTTTCGAATCCTTAACAAGCCGGAAAAGCTGAAAGTTTATTGTATCCTTCTTGACATTGAATCTGTCTCTGACTCAACTTGCAGTTCTCACCAACACTGTTTTATCACCTTCAGCCCTCCCCATGACCTTTCCTGACCACTTTGTCTTCTTGTTTCTTCCCACAGGTGGACTACATTGAGAAGCTCACTCGCTGCAATATTTTATTTACCAGGCTGTGCATTATTTACACTCAAATTTGTTTACGAACAACAGCTGTAGGGTTATAGGCCATATCCTTACTGTTATTACTTTTTCCATAAAATACCCCATTTTTTTTACACTAATGAGGCTACTAGATATAAAACTGCTTTCCCCTCATTTTCTATTGTATAAATTCTCCTGGTGACTGTCATTAATTTGTTATCTGCATCCAGAACACATACAGCATGTATAATTCACAGTGGAGTCACATGAAGGAGGAGCCAGTTGGCACACTGAAACACAACATGAATTCTGCTGGAGTCGAGACCTCCAAGACCAGCATACAGACCATGACCCCGACCAAGATCTGTGTACAAAATAAATCCACCTCTCCAACAGAAAAGGTGTTGTGCTGTATGAGAAAAATGTGCCAAATAACACAAAAATGAAATATGGACCCAGTAAAAAAATAAAAATAATAATATATTTTTTTTAACATTTAGGCAAATGGTCGATTTTTTCATTTGGAAACTGGATGGTCAGTATGTACGATCATAACCGAGTCCTTTAAAATCCAATACACATCAACCTCCACATATAACCCCTAGCTTTTGATTTTATGAGTCTTGAGAGCTACAATTGTTCCCAGAGGACGACATCTCCGCACCACCTTTTGTTTGCATGGATCAATTTTAATAAGTAATGAAAATGGATTATTCCATGATTGAAATCCACATCGCGCCACAAATTAGATGAGACTGAAGAATACTCTTGGCCAGGGTGAGAGAACTGAACATTTCTATGGCTGAGAAAGAGGCTGGTTTCCACTGACCTTGAGGCGTTTCATAAGGAAACAGTGAAATCTTGGCTGCAGCATTGCAAAGCTATTCTATATTAAAGCCAAAATCCTTTGCCTTCCCAATAAATGTCATAGCAGTAAAATGAAATCTTAAGCAACTTCCTTCTCTCTTGTAATGATATTGCACAGGATATTGCTGCATGCAGAGACACGAGGATTATTGTGTAGCGAGGTCTGCCGAGGATGTTTGCTGTGAATCACAGCGAGCTGAATATCAAGGGTCCAAAGTTCTTGTTTTCCCAAAACATAAGACCAAAATAATGTAGACCTGAAAAATCTCCTGTCAAGCACACTTGTCTGAAAAACAAACAATAGCATCTGTTACTGTCCTTTGAACACTACCTTAATGCTGAAAAAAAAAGTATAAATGAGCGAAGCAATATATATTTTTTATATTTAACATGTTAATTTAGGATTGTTAATAAAAATAAGCATTAAAATTATACACAGCAAAATATATTGCTGTGGACTGCAGGACAATATGTTAATAAATCAAACAATATTGATAATTTGTATCTTTTTTCAATGCTTTACTCATCTATTACATAATGTATTGTCTTAAAATATCCTCATCTGGGTTTTTTTAATCAGCAAATATTAACATATGTAATTAATTTGATTAACTAATCAGCATATCATTTTTAATCAGCTGACAGACCTAATATAATAGTTTTACATTTGCAAGTTTTTCAATAGAAGACTGATTCAGCATCTAAAACCGGTTCAGTGCAAGGTCAATCCAACTTGGGTCCTTATTCATTTATGGTTTTTACAGTTAATTAAGACCTTGCAAGATTGATCCAAATGGGGTATTAGATTATGGCACAAAAAAAAATAATTGAATAGTCACTGGGAAGAGATGCAATAGAGTGAAATCTTTATGCAGTAAATGAAGCCTTTAGTTCGGCTGTAACAGACCTATTCAGCGGGGCGCAATTCAATCTGTGCATTTAAGCAGAACTTTGCTGACAACACTACTATACCAACTGCTGACCGGTCATATATAATTTGGTTTTAGGCAACACTATGTATCTTTATCATTTCGAAGCCCTCATGATATGTACTAACTGGAAATATGGAAAATGTCTGCCTAAACATCCTTCCTAAACATCAAAATGTGCAGCTGCAGGATTTATTTCTGTTCTAAAAGATCTCCCCTTTATTCATGTAAAAAAAAAAAAATTGATCTAAGAAGAAATCATAACCAGAAAGCCATTATAATTGAGGAATAATCTGCATCTTCAGATAAATATGAATTATTATTAAATTATTAAATATTTCAAACAGAAAGAGATGCTGGTTGTCAAACATCATCAGTATTGTAGAAAAGTGAGAGAGATGACGTCGTAACCCAACACTAATGATCTGCCTACTGTTGTCCTCACAGAGACACTCTTCATAAATCAGACATCAGTCCTATGACACCGTCTCATAAAACACCCCCGCTGTACATGTGCATGTGTGTGTATTCGGCCTTCGGCTTGGAGTGTGAGTTTATGATATTAGTCAAAATGATTTATGTGTTAAACAAGAGTATTTTAAGGATGAGCAGCCCATTTTAAATGATTCAATTAACCTCATTTTTAGAGTTTAGTGGAATTCAGTAATGTCAATGTCAGGGTGTGTTCAAGCTGTAAATATAGCATATTTAACTGACAAAATCACAGACTTAACTGATCGTTAAAAGATCATATTTTTAGCACAAGTCTATAGGCTACTGTACATAATTTTACTTCACACATACACATAGTTTATAGATATGTTATAGAAAATATCTGAACAACATAAAGATCATCACCCAAAAGGTATCAAAATGATAATAGTGTGTTTTCATCCATCTGATTTTTTGTTCTTTTGCCTATTTTCACACTGAATGTTGGCAGATCTTCACACAAAACCTATAAATACATAAAAGTGATGCATCATGACACATCCTTCATTAATTTATTAAAGAAAGTTATATAACACCCAGTGCCCCATTCACACCTTTTGCATAATTGAGACCTTTTTGAAAACTGAAAAGCAATGAAAGAAGAACCAATATTTTGTGGCCATTTTATGACTAGATTGTATCAATATACTAACAAATTCAACATAAACAAACAAAAAGATACCTGACCTCATATGATGTTATAAAAGTGCACAAATGCATAAATTCAGATGGGGGCAAATACTTTTTCGCAGAATAGAAGGTACACTGTTGCGTACAAATTTATATTCACATTTATTCAAGTTTTCAAAAGTTACCCAAGTTTAAAACTATTTAACACTAATTTAAGAGACTTTTTAAAAAAAAAATCACATCCATTATCTGCCGAGTTATGACAGATTATTATTTTCTGCATCATTAGAAGTGTTCGTAAGACATTTTTAAAGGAACAGTTCACCCAAAAAAGTTAAATTTGCTGAAACAGTGCTTATCCTCAGGCCAGCCAAGATGTAAATGTTTGTTTTTAACTTCAAACGGTTGCTTGCAGCTAAAATACAAGTCATCTATCAACAATATTGCTTTCTCTAGTGAAAAAGTCATCTTGTCTGAATCAGGAGAGAAATATGCACATATCAAGCACTGCTTACAAAGTGAAAACAGTCCAAAACAGTTCTAAACAAATATGTTGATGGATTTTGATGAACAGGAGATGGACTTTTTCACTGGAGTTATTGGCCAGAAGTGACCGTTTAAAGTTGAAAATGTCTTAATGATGGATTTCTTTCTAACAACATGAAGAATATCACTTTGCAAGATGTTAACTGATTGACTAGCGTCGTGTGGATTACTTGTGGATTTTGTGATGTTTTTATCAGCTGTTTGGACTCTCATTCTGACGGCACCCATTCAAACAGTTCAGGCTACAGCTGACTACTGGCCGTTATTTGAAGTTGTCATGTGGTATCGTAAGACAGGATGAAGTCCTCTGAACCTGACTTTTATTGAACTGACGCACTGGTCACTCTGATTGGAAATGAAATGGGAATGCCACCGATTTCAGAAATGGCTTGACCTCTGACTGTCGGCTCTGTAACCCGAGGCCTTGAGCAGATCTCAGCTGAAATTCAGAGCACATGCTGCCCACACAAGGATTAGAAATCCTGAGGGAATGAACGACAATGAATTCCCATTAAGGGGATAGAGAGAAAAGAGAATGGTGGAAGGCTGAACACATCCTGCTGGACTCAAGGGGACCGAAAGGACGAATCATGCATAAAATAGCCGCAGCGCAAGCAGAGAACAATTTGATTGTTACATCACATTATTACATATTAAGTATTATGAAATCCTGAGTCTGAGACATCATGCAGTAATCTTTGAAAGTAATAAATTAATTTTTTTTAAATAAATTTAAAAATCAAATATATATAATTTAGACAGACGAAAAGTTTTTTAAATCATGCTTCTTGTTCTTTACATCATCAGAAGCATGATTATTTGTCACTTCTCTCGTTGTCTGAATAAAGCAGTGATATTCATCTATCCTAGCAATCTCCAGCTCCATTGTGGGGCAGCTGTTTTCCTAGCCACGGCTGAAACAGGGTCTACACTTGGATGGGTGAAAATAATTAAGTGCTTGTCACGAGAAAGTGGGTTGTGGCACACCACTCTAACACTGGGCCTACAGTAAATTAAATCTGGAAATGCCAAGTATCCAATTTCTTACTGTTGCCATTATGGTCACCCACCCATATCCATTTATCAATTTTACCCGGCGACGCCTCATTGCTGTACATCACACCACCGTCTGCTAGGAATCTGTAAACAGCTTCAGTGCACAAACTTCTCACAGGGAGATGGACTGTGCGGCTCTGAACACAGGGGGATAGACTCAGACACGCGGAGACACAAACATAAATGCACTTGCGCATGGACAAACACAAATATATGCACCAATGCACATGGACAGGCAGAGATAAAATGATCACACATACGTACACTGAAGGAAATTGAACACCTGCAACACAACAGCCTCTGTTTAATATATTTTTAATCAAAAAAAATCTGTATTTTTGTCCTATTTCATGTAAAAACTAACTGGACCAAAACTAAACAACCTTAAAACAAGATATATTTACTTGAGAAGCTAAACTGCACAGGATATATTATTGTTTGCAGAATATTCATTTGCATCAAGTATTTTTCTTATTACATTGTCAAAATGTCTTTTTTTAAGTATAAATATTAAATGTGACCCTGGACCACAAAACCAATTTTTCATCAGTTCATCACTAATCACGCTACGCCGACGTCCTACGTCATCCACCTGGATGGCTTCTGCGTATGACAGTCAGCGGAAGTGAGAAAAAACGTGTTTATTACGTTTGAAATGTGGATATACACGACAGAAAGTCATATACACCTAGCTTTGAGGGCGAGTAAAACACAGGCTAATTTTCATTTTTGGGTGAACTAACCCTTTAATATTATAGACTAGCTAAATTTGTTGTTTTAAGGATAATTAGACATTTTTCTAAAACATAAATCAAAATACTAATTATTAAAATTCTATTTGCAGTGCAAAAGTACAGCATAAGGGGTTATTTTCTTTAAATAAAAAAAGGCTGAGATATTGGCAAAAGTGTGAAATGCGACTTTATGTTAATGCAGTTAAGGAGACAAAGAGAGTTGACTGCTTTATGACTCTTTTTACTGTAATGCATATCTATAAAATGGCATGATTACAGATTAAAAGGTTGAGATATATCACATTTATGAGTCTTTGTACTGTCGCTGAAATGAAATTCTATCTGGGCTAACAATGAAATTCAGACCAGGCCACTGCTTTATAGCTCCAATGAATCTGGTATAAAAAAAAAAATCATGACCTTTCAGAGCTATTTTAAGAGTTTAAAGTGGAAAAGACAGCCATTTAGTGGTATCTTCAAAAATCTTTCAGGAAGATATGACAGAGTCCTTTGCTTTCTTCTTTAAATAATTTCCCTTCATTTAGTGAGACAAGACAAGTGATGCGCAGGGATGCTGCTTTCATCTAATTAGAGTAACGACCATTAGTTAGTGAGAAATGACACAAAATTGTCACGACTATTTGAAATTTTACTGTTATTTGAAAGATTACGGTCTTTAGGGAGTCAGAAGCCTCAATAATGATGTGGGGGAAAAATATGCAGTGGTCACGTGTTTACCATCAAATGAGAGCATCCATATCTTTTTTCTTCTTCAATTTAATTAGTGAAATCATTGACTGCAACACTCTTCTGCTGGATCCATTTATCCACAGTAATTTAAAATATGACATTTAGCTGACATTTATTTCTGGCTGCTGAGTCTTAAGCGAGTCTGCATGCAACAAATTAATTAACGGTAGGGGACAATATGACAGGATTTCACACATTTAGAATACATGTTGAATTTTCAAAGAGTTGTCAGTGACATAAAACCAAGATCATACACTGACAGCGCTTCCAGGGGAAATTGACCAATTTCGCACATTATTGCACATGCTGTGCATTGTTTTAGCACAGATTCACTAAAGTACCATTACTCTCCTTTTCAGTGAAAACATACCCATAAATAATAATAATAGTAACAACAACAATAGTAATACTTGTTATTAATAATATCAATATTAATCTTGACATTAATATTAATATTAACCCTCTGGTATTGTTCATTTAGGAGTCACACTAGTATTGTTCATGGTCAAAACTGACCGGAAATCTTAATCCTATAATAATTTTATTTTTATGAAATGAATGCATCTCTCATTTCAATAATGTTTTTTCTTTATTATTTGTTATTTTGAGGGCATTCGTGTTACTAAACATTATTCATATCTAAATTAAGGGCCATTTATTTCTATATAAAATACTTTTAAAAAACACATTATATAGGCTACTATTTTTCAATTAATGTAGTATTTAAGTTTTTTGTTCACATAGCAAGTGCTGCAAAAGTCCAAAAAAACAAGCCATTCCGATAAAGTTAATATTTCTAAAAATGTAAAACTTTTTTTTTCCATCTAAAATGACAACAGAGAGTTAATAATTGAGTGTATTTGCTCTGAGAAAAGCAACAATTACTTAATTTAAAAACGGTTAAAAAATGGTCAAACTGGTTTGTGGGATCAGTCAATAAGGTACAGGTTTTTGTACTGAAATGCTTCATGCAAATTTTGGCACAACTGCCAAAAAAATAATTAAAAAAATTGTATATCACAGCCTGTGCCTGTTCATAAAATGTCTATAAACGTATAGAAAACTTGAAACATATGTTCAACAAAATTAATACATGTTTGATCCTTTGCTAGTACCGAGTTCTGCTGCCTTCAAAGATCAAAGAGCCAATTTAGAGTTCACAAAGAGGCCATCTCTGGGAGAAAAACGCCCATGCCCCTGAACTCTGCCTGAACTACGTGTTGAGCGATGCTTCCTGTTCTGATGATGCAGAATCCCCAAGACAGATCAGATAAAAGACTTACAGCCCTTCCTCCTGTCCATTATGATCTCCCTGACCCCGTTAACCCAATGAACCATACTCATACCTTTATTGAAGGATTTGTGTAGTGTGAGAAAAAGACTTATGTGTGATTATTCACTCAAATATAAGTCTGTTTCTTACACAAATCTACTGTATGATTTTGTATGGACTACTTTTAAGATACTTTTATGGTGCATTTGCATTCTGTTTGAAGCTTGAAAGCTTTGTTTGTTGTTATTGGTAAATTGGCAAATTCCTCCTTGTGTGTTCTATTGAAGAACAAAGTCATACAGGTTTGGAACGACACAAGTGTGAATAAATGATGACAGAATTTTCATTTTTTGGATGAACGATTCCTTTAAAATATGTAGCTCGTTCATTCTGAATAATGTCTTTGTGTTAATTTTGGCATCATTTGAAATAACCTGTTGTTTTGATGCTGCATTTCAGATGAACACATAATCAGCTTATGCTAGACAACACTATCACTTCACACATGGCCTGGAGGTTTGATTTAATCAAAGCCTTGCAGAGATTGTTATTTTGTCCGGTAAAGCTTATGGGAAAGTTATTGCGGGAGGAGATACTGTCAACACAGGTGTTTTGTTCATTATCTGACACCGATATTTACATTCAATGCAGCTAGTCTCTAATATAGAAGCCTGAAGCTTCTCCTACCATGAATAAATACTTCATCCACATGCCTGAGATGCACTTGCACAGCATCAGCATATTTCAGGCCTTGGAGGATAGCCGTGAGTTAATTTAGGCAAAATCATAATAAAGAAGCCGTAAGCTCAAAATTAAACTGCCAGAGACTGTCATTTCTATCAAAACAAATGTCTTAAAAGTGATAAATACCCACAAGCATTTATATTATTATTTGGTGAGTCTCATAGAAACAGTCATTTTAATATTGCAATAGTAGTAATTCATTTAATTAAAAAAAAAAACTTCTGCAGTTACTTTGTTACACCAATAGTTGGCGACAAGTGTTTATTGTTGAGTAAATGAATCATTCACTCAACCGATTCATTTAAAAATGGTTATGCAATCAGAAAAGAAACAAGTGATTGTCCTTACAAGTGAGTAAAGGAATATTCACACAATCAGTTTGTTCAGAAACACTGATTCCTTCAGGAACGATACAAGTGATACAAGTCTTTGTGAGCGAGTCATTTAATAGTTTATCAAACCAATTAGTTTAAAATGCTGATTCATGACAGGAAGGAAACGTCACTACTGTGTGTCGAATAACAGACAAATTAACCAACAATATTGTCTAAAATGCAAAAAATAATAAAACAATAATAATAAAATAATAGTCTCTTATGCTCACCAAAGCTGCATTTAATTGATTAAAAATGCAGTAGAAACAATAATATTGTGAAATATTGTTACAATTTGAATTATTTTTTATTTATTTCTATTACTCCAGTACATGATCTGCAGAAATCATTCTAATATGCTGATTTGCTGCTCAAAAAAATATTATTATTATCATCAAAGAAAATATAATTCAATTATTATCAATGAAAACAGTTGTGCTGCTTAATATTTTTTGTAAAGACCATGATTTTTTTCCCAAGAATTAACAGTATTTCTTTGAAATATATATATATATATATTTGTAACAATTTATATTGTCACTTTTGATCAATATTATACACACACACACATATATCTATATCTATATATATATATATATATATATATATACATGCATTATATACACACAAGCTTATGCATAGTGTAATGCAATCATTTGTGAAGCCACTTCATTATGGCTAAAAATATAACAAAACATAACTAAAATCTGGGTACTTTAAATGGAGATAAAGTAAGTCATAAACTGGATAATGACGTATGTATGCTGTGTACTCCCTCATTTCTCATCTTAATTAAGGAAACACCTGCTGTATGGACAGCAGCCAGTGGCCTAATTGTGTCAAGACTCTCTGCTTTCACAGGACTCTACATCGGGTGCAAGGAGGAGCAGCTACTGTGCGTTTGAACAGGGATCAAATACTAGTGGCCGAGAAAGTTTTGCCCCCTCTCAAAGGAAAGCAATAGCCTTGTGTTCAGATACCACAAGTCATGCCCGGCCGATAGAAAGTGCGAGAGTCTCTGTCATCTTTAATCTATAAATACCCCAGCCACAAACCGCTGCACCTACACAGCACAGCACCCTCACTGGGCCACGAGAGGGGTTCGAATATCAGGATTTCTATAAATAAAGAGATTGAAATTGCATTTTTTTTGCCGCAATGAAGTAGAGTATCGAACCCATTTGATTTAACACTGCAATTTATGCATGAAGCAAGGTGAAGAATGAGGCTGGGTAAAAGCGCGTGGCCTTAATCAAAGCTGTCTGGTAATTCATATCCATTAATTCAGTGCTATATGAGAATAATATCACTCCCATCATACATTGTTATGTGTCACGTAGTTAAAATGGACAAGAGGCACAGTATGTGCACTTTTAAAAATTACCAACCTGCAAGAACCGTAATTGCACAGTGAATGCGATACTAATTGACCTTTGTGTCATATGCCTAAACGAACTTACCGAGCAGTATGACAGAATGTTAAATAGCTGCGTATATTCGACACAGAAAAACATCTTTTAAATGTGATGACCTCCATGCCCACTGCTATGAGTGGGTTTGACAGAACGCTTCACAAAACCATTAACAGTCTTTCTTTGCTTCCTTTTCCATGGTTTGTGCTTTTCCTCATTTCTTCATCAATGAGTCTTTTCTTGAAGTTAAAAGGACATGTGAGAGGCAGTGGCTGTATGTAGGAGAGTTGTATTGAGCTGGTTTTATGCCGATTCGAGGTTGCAGATATTTTGTTGAGAAATAAATAAATACAAGCCAAATACAAATTTGAGATCTCCTTGAAAAAAGTGCTTCACCTCTGGAGACAATGAAAGCATTGTTTGCAGTTTGTGAAGTGAAAAAAAAACTGTTTGGAGACAGATGCAGCTAGTTTGGCCTTGGACTATTCGTCCCTCAAAGACCCACAGATCCCCGTGGTGAATGAGCTAACAAATGCGTCAACCAGAGTCCAAAACTGAACATTTTTCCACATCTGGCAAATACGAGGGAACTGAGAATTTAAGTTGTGTGTGTATCATTTAATATTATATCAAAATATATTTTTTAAATATTAAAAATGATATATATATATATATATATATATATATATATATATATATATATATATATATGTATATATATATATATATATTAGTATTGTCAAACGATTAAACGTGATTAATCACATCCAAAATAAGAGTTCTTGTTTACATAATATATGAGTGTGTACTGTGTATATTTATGTATATATAAATACACACACATGCATGTATATATTAAAGAAAAAGATGTTATGTTTATATATTAAATATATTACATATGTAACATGTTATACATGTAAATATTTTCAAAATATATATACTATATATGTGTGTATTTATATATACATAATAAATAAACACAGTACGCACACATATATTATGTAAACAAAAACTTTTATTTTGGATGCGATTAATCATGATTAATCATTTGACACGACTATATATATATTAAATATATTATGTATTAGTTTAATATTTATTTTTTCATAATAATAGTAACAGTAATATTCTAACAACCTTTTTGTTTCATATTAGTGACAAACAGCACAGGTCACTGTGTCAATCGCAGAATCAAGTATGTCTCTCATCTGTCACAAAAACATGAATGATAAATTGATAAATTTTCCACTACTGAATTTGATTTAAAGGGTTACCCCACCCCAAAATGAAAATTTTGTCATTAATCACTTACCCCCATGTCGTTCCAAACCCATAAA
Organism: Schizothorax lantsangensis; assembly: GCA_027422415.1. Taxonomy (NCBI): domain Eukaryota; kingdom Metazoa; phylum Chordata; class Actinopteri; order Cypriniformes; family Cyprinidae; genus Schizothorax; species Schizothorax lantsangensis. The sequence goes on along the minus strand of CM049854.1, from coordinate 15,678,155 downwards.
AGCTTTGTTCGTCTTCGGAACACAATTTAAGATATTTTGGATGATAACCGGGAGGCTTGTGACTGTTTACATAATATATGATTATGTCATAGTCACTCTTGTGACTGGCTTGATATCTTTCACAATCACCACTCTCTTACACTGAATTAACTCATGAATTATTTTAAAAATATACACACATAATTGGATTTGGAATCTCATAATCAGGTTTATCTAGATATAATTATGTAATGTTATCAGAATTGTGCGGATGTGAGCCATGGGTAGATCTGAGAGACAGTTGCTTCAAAGCAGCGGAGCAGCCTAATGGATGTTATGTATTCATATTCTCAGGCCGCAGACTTCTCTGAAACCTGACTGTGGAGTGGTCCACTCTGCGTGAACTCTAATTAAACTAAGACGCTCCGGTGAGACCTTCCCATGCAGAGACATGTTTGTGTGTTGATCCGGGATGCTGGAGATTTTCACACACCTCTCACCTCTCTGAGTTTTGAACCTCGGGGAAAGAATGTAATCTACAGCCTCACACATCTGAAGTAGAAAGGAGGAAAATACTATCAAATCACATGATATGTCTCACAGTTTCATCTTGGCTGAAAGGGATAGTTCAACCAAAAATTTAAATTTTGTCATCATTTACTAACCCTCATTTTGTTTCGAACATACAGCTTTAAACAAAAGTTTATGTTTCCTCAGATATTGCCAAGTCGCATCGGAATGAGTGCATTTATTAAAAGGAATGATGTGATTTTCCACTGAGAAACATTTCTTATAATCCTGACCTCCTGAGCTGAGGCGTATTAATTATAGAACCATGAAAGAAACTAAGTGAAGCTCATTTAGTAAAACTTCATATCATGTCATAATTTTTTCTAAACTCATAAGTTAAAGGACTTGAAGACAACATTATATCTCCTTTTTCACAAAGAAATTCAAAGGTTTGGAACTACATGAGGCAAGTCAAACAACACACTGTTAATACCATTTTCTATAAATAATTAATTTGAATATTTATAAACCTAATCTTTTCATATAAATAAAACAATTAAATAAATGATATAAATAAATCAACTTTATTTATATAGTGGTGTGCACTTCTTATGCACACCAAAGCTGCACTTGGATCAAAAATATAGTAAAGCAGTAATATTTCCAAAAAAAATTACAATTTAAAATTACTTTTTTCCATTTTTAAATAATGTATTCTATTTGAATATATTTTCCAATATAATTTATTTCTGTGATGGCAAACAAAAAAAAAAAAGTCTTTACAGTCAGTTTTGATCAATCCTTGATTCCTTGCTGAATAAAAGTATTTCTAAATGTAAGTATTATCAAAAACAAAAAGTATTTTTTTCAACTTTGATGAATATAAAGTTCAAAAGAACGGCATTTATTTTAAATAGATTTTAAATACATCATACAAATGTCTACACTGTCACTTTTATCAATTTAGTGCATCCTTGCTGAATAGAAGTATTCAATCTTTATAATATGGAAAAAACTTTATATTATGGAAATATTTATAGAAAATGGCATGCAATACATGATGCAATGTTCTTGTATGGTATTCACTTATGACACTCTTCAGGCTGATGCTTATGGGTTAAAGGTTAAGCACTCATCAAATTATTGACAATAATGATACCCTAAATGGGAAGTGGAGTTTGTTAATGTTCTGCAGAGGTGGGGTTAAAATTGACTTGAATAATTGCTCCAAATTGCCTTGTAAATCTAGCAGGGCTGTAAACGAGTATTGATCTTGTTTAAGTGGTGTGCAAAGTGAGCTCAACGGCAATCAAATTAGGCGGGGGGGAACGGTCGGAAATGCATGTGCTATGATGTAGTTCTTTATAATCCCATTGACTGCAATAGACTGTCTGAAAGCAATACAATTGATTGGCCTGTGACTGATCACATCCTTTTTTTGGTAGCTGAGAACTCTTGCTCAGGCACTTTGCAACGGTATCGCTGTAACTCTGTTGTAATTACCTCATAATGGAGTGTCCATCACTGACCTGATAATTGTGAAGAGGGCTAAAAGGTTCAGACTGGACTTCCTAAAGCACAGTATTAAATGTCTGGGTTTAGGAAATGTCGGTTTTCTTCCTCTCTGCATAAAACACCATGTCCACATCTATGTAAGAATACACCTGGTGCATTTTAATTTCTCTACGTCTCGTTAAACACATCAACAAAGTCTAAGGAAACAATGCAAGAACTGTGCATTTTAGCAAGACATCAAATTAAACAAGTGTTGAAAGATCCACAGCTGTAATTGGATGATTAAGACTGAATTCTTATGTGATTCATTCTCTTTCATGCACAAGAAGTCAGAGATATGCCCTCTCCAGGGCCCGTCACATTTCTTTCGATTTCTGTTGGCCCATATTCCAACACTCAAAATTATCCACTAGTTTTTTCACCAACCGTCTCATTGCTGAAAGTGCTGTGTAATGCATCGCTGCTGATGTATTTGAATGAAAACAATTGATCATTGTACTGGTGAGTGTATAATAACCACTGACTGTAACTGCTCTGAAATAAATGCTAGTATTATACAGTAGGACTGGAGAGTCATATGAAAGTTAATAGAGTCATAGACAGTCCATCCACTGCTTCTTTTGAATGGCTGTGAATGTCGAAATATGCTTTTTGGGTCTAGATAGTGTATTTAGACAGTTTCTACAGTAGCAGAGGGGACTAATGGGGTCATGCTAATGCCCACCAAAACTTAACCCATTAGATTTTATAAATCTGCCAGGAGACCAAGTCATGTTTACAAAGAGCCAATCATCAAAACTCTAGTTCTGCAAGACTGAAGTTAAAATCAGATTACACTGAGGACAGAGTGCATGAACCAGGGGTTTTCAAACTCCAGAGGGCTACTTAATCATTTAATGAATTAATCATTTAATTAAGTTTATTAATAATATGACTCTATATTATCTCAAAAATGCCAGACACCACCAGCATTTTTGATAATTTTCACCAAAATTTCATGACCCCCAGAATATTTTGTTGTATGCATATCTGAACATGCAATACATCAAAATAAATAACAGAGCCTAAAGTTTTATTCTATCTTCAAGCATTCTTTTTTTATCAACACTTAGGTAAGTTTCATAAAAAAGCAACATTTTGAGCAAAAAGCTGAGAAAATCTCATTTTTATCAAACAATGCATCATATTCAGTACAATGATCAAAGCATTGCAGTAGATCGCTTCCATCAGCACCCCCAAAGCTTGCACAGTCCTTTGCCACTTCCTGGATCGACATTTCACACGGTAACATTAGGCAGTTTTCATTTACATGCTGTATATTGTTGATGATCGCATTATTTTTCATATGCATCTGATTACAAATGAGATCGCTCATTTCTGCGTCAGTTTCTGCATCTTCCTCGTCTGTGTTTTTGGGACTCATTCAGGAGATGCTTAATAGCACTCCCTAGCGTATAACAGTGAGAATGTGGAAATCCAGAAAATTCAGTGTTTAGGCGGGAAAAGAGTTCAGTAATATATTTTATTGTATTTTATTTTGTATTTTGCTAAAGTATCTGCTTGACCCCAATATAATTTTTAACATATATAGCTAAGTTTAGCAGAAATATAAAAAATATATATTCTCTTATAAAATGGAAAAACCCCACAAGACCTCAACAGATGAAAATCTCTGTGCCAAAACTTAGTTTGAACCGCAGTTTCACTGCCAATGATTCAGGGTCCACAGAGACAGCTGTCATTGACTGGGCGGGTTGGATCAGAGGGTATGGAGAGACGGATCAATCAGCGCAGGAGAGATGAAACTGAATAGACTCCCTTTCCAGGGCGCTATTGAACTGTTATTTAGCTTCCCCACCAATGACTGCTTACACAATCCCTCAGTCAATAGTAACGTAAGATTCAATCATCTCAGGTTAGTCATTCCCTAATTAGATTCTAATGCGCTAAAGTGCTCTACTTTTTTGCCAGCAAACGTCTCTAATATAATGCACTTTGGGAAGTTCTATGTAAATTGTTTGTGTCTTGTCAAGCATTTAATCTCGAGGCTCATGTAAATGTTCAATTACAGAGGATGTGTAGGGAATGCTATGTCAGGAATGACAACTCATGAACAGTTTACTGTAAAAGACGGTTTATATGTATTAAAATGATTTTTTTCTATTAAAACTGAACTTGACTGTGTCCCTGTGGGAGTTACTACAATAAAAAGAATGCATGTGTCATCATAAACGCATTTTAAAATAGTTTACCAGCAAATCAATTTGATTTAAAATGAAAAGGTTAAATACTGCATCAACAAACAGCAGTGAGGTTGACAGGCAAATTTCCTTTAAGACCTTCTGTAGAGTTTTTCATTGACCCACATTTCCGAGAGACAACGTCGCAATATCTCCCCCGCGTCTCTCGCAATCAGTATAATATCATTCTCATGAGCTTCCGCGCTCAGCTAACAATTGTCCTCTGTCGCAAGATGGAAACAGACAATATTAGCAGCTTTTGATGGCTCTGCAGGGAAGACACAGTGAGTTTTAAAGCCCACTTCACCACATGCTAGCACTTCAAATAGACCGAAAAATGGCAGTAATCAAACACAGCATTAGCTCTTGCAGAGGACAACTGTGGTGTACACTGGCATTTCACCATACCTTATATAAAGGATAACTTATTAATCCATATTCATTTTTAGCTTCAAGGAGATAATTTAATATTCTGATTTTTAAAAGATTTCTACATGTAGTATTTTTTTTACATTATTAGCATTATTATTTGTCACGTGTCTATTATGTTTTGGTTATGTTGGATACATTTATTTTCCACAAGTGTTATTGGATTCCTCTGATTTATCTTTGTTGAACTTTGTTCATTTGTTCATATAACAATTTTTTACACGAATAAAAGCACTTAATTTTGAGGCATGATCACGTGAAACATATTTTGACAATCATTTTAACAGTGTGAACACTTTCTTCAAAAATGAGTCACATGTTAGACAGACCTTGGTTTTGTTGCTGGAGTGTCTCTGTGAGGTCCTGTAGGTGCAGCAGAAGAAGACCTCCAGCGCCTAACAGCAGCAGGAACCAAAAGGAGCAGGGGAGTCTCATGACTGTTGATCGCAGGGACCTCCTTCTGCCTCCACAGCCGGCCTCCAGCACCTTACACTCTACACACATCACGGCCTGTGACGCACGGCCCTGACGGTGGGACCTACACATCCACACGCACACACACAGAAAAAAAACACAGTGCCTTAGCAACCGAGGCATTCGTTACTGCTTTACTTCCGCAAGACGAGCTAGACAGCAAGCTTAGGGTCAAGAACTAGAATTTTTAGGGTACTTTTTGAACACCTTGCAACACCCAGAATACTACAGTGGCGAGTTTTGTATGCACAAGCAGGACTCACATTTTCTCAGAAAAAAAAAAAAAAAATCTAGTTAATTCTGCTGTTGGGAACTGTTGAAAACTTTTATTATTTTCAGTCACTTAAAAATTGAAAAGGACAATGGGCCGTCTGCATTTGTGAATATTTATTTCTTTATCTCGCGTACTACAATGCGCATGCATTTATATAAATAGCGTGTTGTGTTTTCGCAGATTTATCTGATGAATATTCTGCTGACTGCAGGGTCCCATTTCCCACAAGAGAGGATGCAGGCAGAGAATAAGAAAGAGAGAAAGGGAGGCACAGTTGTGTGTCGAGTGTGTGCCAGGTTTGCTGTTCTCAGCAGGTGAGCGCAGCATAAGGAATCATGTGCTCCGAGCCTATAGGGACCTGAAGCCTACACGAAACATCTTGCCCTGCCAGTTCCACGTGTATCCTCTCCACTCTGTGAGATTAGACTGCCTGACTCAACTGACCCACACAAACATACATTCTTATTACAAACATTCATCATAGAATGTGCCTCGCAGAGCTTAACACCAAACAAATCTGGTGCACTGAGGAAGAAATTATAGACTGATGTGAATTAATTTGCTTTTAACATTATTAATAGGACTGTGCATAATAACATTAAATGGCATTTTTGTGCAAATAGACTGAAAAATAGGGCCTGAAACTCTTTTTTTGACAAATAGCAAAAGGAAGTGCTTAACCTTAAGAAAATGACTGAAGTCAACTTCAGGAGGTCAAACTAAATTTAATTTAACTAAATAAGGTTTGCAAACCTGTTATCCAATTTGGGATGTCTAATATATATATATATATATATATATACATATATACAGGTGCATCTCAATAAATTAGAATGTTGTGAAAAAGTTAATTTTTTCTTGTAAGTTATTTCAAAAAGTGAAACTTTCATATATTTTAGATTCATTGCATGTAAAGTAAAACATTTCAAAAGTTTTTTGTTTTAATTTTGATGATTAGAGCTTACAGATCATGAAAGTCAAAAATCAGTATCTCAAAATATTAGAATATTTACATTTGAGTTTCAATTAATGACCATCCATACAGTATAAATTCCGGGTATCTCTTGTTCTTTGAAACCACAATAATGGGGAAGACTGCTGACTTGGCAATGATCCAGAAGACGAACATTGACGCCCTCCACAAAGAGGGTAAGTCACAGAGGGTCATTACTGAAAGGTGTGGCTGTTTACAGAGTGCTGTATCAAAGCATATTAAATGCAAAGTTGACTGGAAGGAAGATTTTGGGTAGGAAAAGGTGCACAAGCAACAGGGATGACTGCAAGCTTGAGAATACTGTCAAGCAAAGCTGATTCAAACACTTGTGAGAGCTTCACAAGGAGTGGACTGAAGCTGGAGTAAGTGCATCAAGAGTCACCACACTCAGACGTCTTCAGGGAAAGGACTACCAAGCCACTTCTGAACCAGAGACAACGTCAGAAGTGTCTTACCTGGGCTGTGAAGAAAAATAACTCAGTGGTCCAAAGTCCTCTTTTCAGATGAAAGTAAATTTTGCATTTCATTTGGAAATCAAGGTCCAAGAGTCTGGAGGAAGAGTGGAGAGGCAGAGATTCCATGTTGCTTGAAGTCCAGCGTGAAGTTTCCACAGTCAGTGATGATTTGGGCTGCCATGTCATCTGCTGGTGTTGGTCCACTGTGTTTTCTGAAGTCCACAGTCAACGCAGCCATCTACCAGGAAATTTTAGAGCACTTCATGCTTCCTTCTGCTAACAAGCTTTATGGAGATGCTGATTTCATTTTCCAGCAGGACTTGCCACCTGCCCACACTGCCAAAGGTACCAAAAGCTGGTTCAATGACCATGGTGTTACTGTGCTTGATTGGCCAGCAAACTCGCCTGACCTGAACCCCATAGAGAATCTATGGGGTATTGTCAAGAGGAAGATGAGAGACACCAGACCCAACAATGCAGATGAGATGAAGGCCACTGTCAAAGAAACCTGGGCTTCCATACCACCTCAGCAGTGCCACAAACTGATCACCTCCATGCCACGCCGAATTGAGGCAGTAATTAAAGCAAAAGGAGCCCCTACCAAGTATTGAGTACATATACAGTAAATGAACATACTTTCCAGAAGGCCAACAATTCACTAAAAATGTTTTTTTTATTGGTCTTATGAAGTATTCTAATTTGTTGAGATAGTGAATTGGTGGGTTTTTGTTAAATGTGAGCCTAAATCATCCCAATTAAAAGAAACAAAGACTTAAACTACTTCAGTCTGTGTGCATTGAATTTATTTAATACACAAATTTCACAATTTGAGTTGAATTACTGCAATAAATGAACTTTTCCACGACATTCTAATTTATTGAGATGCACCTGTTTATATGCATGTATATATGTAAGTGAGGACCTCTGAAATGGGACAAAAATTTTAACTGGTCCCATGTCATCAGAATAAATCAAAGCCTAGCAATTACAGAAATTATTTGTAGCATTGTAAATGTAGCTTCATTTGCTTTGCAAAGTCATTTTCATTTGCTTGAAAGCATTTTCCATTCAGCACTTAAATGTAAGTTCCACATTTTCCACTGTAAAATGGAACATCAAGCCTTTGCCAGATGGAAACTGGCCTTATCATCTTCCCACATCAAAACACCAAAATTGCAGCTTGATGTGTACAGTCGCATCTTTGCAGGCAATCACGGCTGAGGTGATGGGGGTTAGATTTCTTTAACAACAGCTTTGAGTAAAAAAACACCCCATGCACCTGCTCCTTCATCGACGCCCCCTTTCCTTTTATCTGGCCTTGATTGCTTTTCCCTGGATTGCCCCACTTCCCCCATTACCCCGGTCCCAGGATATTGCTGATCCCTGACCTGTATGATAGCGGGATTTAAAAAGGTCTTGAGTAGCACAAGGAAACCTGTGGATGTAATCTAGAGCTGCTCTCCTCACTAGAGCCAGAAGATTTTCTGCTAATGAAAGCAGCTCTCTCACCAGATGCTACCCTGCCTTTTAAGATCTTAGACTTGACATCCACTTGTGATTATACTTCTAATTCAAACCCAGGTCAAAAGGCCTACATTTCTTTCCACTTTGACAGTTTTTATAATTATTGCTTTTATTAAGCAAGATCTCTTATGCAACTGTTGTATTTGCCCATTAGTCAGACTCTAATTTTCATGTGAAATATGGAAATTAGATGGTTGGATCATTTTGAAGTTTTATTCTAATTACCATGTGGCCAAAAAAGAAGGGGTTTCAAGCTCAGTTGAGGGTTCAGAAGAAAGTCAAATAAAATAAAATAAAATACTAAAATCACTTTTTTTGCCTTCTAAAAGCTGGTTAATCTATCAGAGATTAATCACAATTATTTTGAGCTAAAAGTTTAAAGTAGCAATGAAAAAAACAGCAACAACATCAATAGAAACTAAATATTTTTCCAAATTATATTTTATACATAAGTATATTTTTTATCATAGAGGGATCATTTTGGGGTGTTCACCACATCAGAAAGTTTGAAATCTCCTTAACCCTCTGGTATTGTTCATTTGGGGCTCACACTTGTGTTGTTCATGGTCAAAACTGACCGAACACCTGAAACGTAACTTTTTTCATTTTCAGTAAATGTAATATATATTTTTGTAATATATTTGTAATATATTTTGTAATGTAATATATTTTGCAATGTAATATATTTTTGTTCCATAATATTTTTTATTTTGAGAGAATTTCATGGTAGTAATTAATATTTATGTAATAATTATGATCAATATTTTCCCATTGAAAATAATACAAAAAGATGTTCCTAAGATTTTGATATTACTTTTCAATTATGGCAGTATTTCATGTTAAAATAGAGACAATGCCTTTAAAATCCAATTTTTGAAATCAGATTAGTGCCATCTGGTTAGCCTGACTATGTCAGACTTCGTACTTCTGCTCAATTTCAGTTCGCTTCTGTCTACGAAGTAGGGCTGCCAAACGACTATTTTTATTTCGATTAGATTAATCGATTAATCTAGAGTAGTTGGTATCATTTACTCAGTAGTTCTGTACTTTGTTCTGCTGATGAAGATGAAGAATCAGAGCAGTTCTGGGGCACCATTGACTTCCATAATTTTTTTTCCTACTATGGAAGTCAACGGTGCAATGGTTACAAACAAAATGTGTCTAGCAGAACAAATAGCTACTTGACAGAATTTTCATTTTTGGGTGAACTATCCTATATTTTAGAAATCCTCAAAAGTAAAGTGCATGCAAGAAGCAAGTGTCCATCTCATAGTCCAAATCACTGAAATCAAAGTAGTATTATAGTGTATATCCACGTGTTCTAGTCTAATAATAAAATTATAATCAGTCTTTTAAATAAAGCCAGAAATATTATTTACCAGAATTTATTTGACAGTATAAAAATTAATAAATTATGGAACCATTAAGTAATCCAGAAAATAATGGAAAACAGAATCTGGTACAGATAAAACTGTAAAACTCAATTAATTAGACAGGCTTTTTGATTAATAAAATTTTATTTAACCATTAAAACAGAGTATAGAAAAATGAAAATGGAAAAACTGAATTTGGAAATAAAACGGATTTCATAGGGCCCTATAATTATAATAATGTTTTTGTGGTAATAAAAATAGATGTAAGTTAACAATAGCTTTTAAAATGACTTAAAATTCATATATAATAGCAATGATGCAATAATAATTAGTTCAAATAAAGTATCAAAAGCAAGAAATCATATGGTTTAACTGACCAAAACTGTTAAAATAAATAATGTATTATAAACAATAGAGCTAATGTACATAACGCATTACAACAAAAACCTGCAGGGGGCGCCGACAGCCTGATTATTATTTTTAAACATTACTGCGCGATCTAATCCTTGTTTAAAAACGTACATCAAACCGTGTAAACTCAGAGTGAGGGTTTGAGCTTTTATTTTGAAATCGCGATGTATTCTCCTGTGTTTGTGTAGATTTATAAATGATTTACCTTACAAATCTGATGAAATGGCGCACGTTGCGTTCCCAGATGAACGTTATAATAAACCCAAACTCACAACAACATGCAGAGATGGAGTTTGAGATGCTCCACACATGTGAATGATAAGTTTCTGTGGAGCTACTGTGAACGGAGCTGCTGTGAGACGCCCTTAACCTACACGCATGTACATAATTAAAGGGCATATACTGTGTTAGAACTGCATCGCATATAATTATTTAATTAAATCATAGCTTTGGGAATTCACAATTATGCTTAATTATGTTTTTCAAATGGGTTTAATATCATGCAGCCTTGGAAAATAGTCTAATAATGTGTTTTATGGATTCTCGTCCGTGAAATGCGGCACTTCCGGTATTTTGCGGTTAGTCGATGCGAGCAAAATGAAGTCGACGATTTTTCAAAATCGACTAAAATCGACGAATCGCAACAGCTCTACTAAGAAGCAAAGCGAAGTAGCAGAGTTTGGTATTACCAGGCTACCATCTGGTCGGAGTTAAAAACATCTGTAATTCCATGGTTTAGCCACTAGATTCCTACATAGCTCTACATAAAAGGCTTATAAACTCTCTAGTGATTTTTAGGCATAAAGACTTATTTTTATTAAGTTGTGGATCTGGATATATATTTAGACATTATCAAAGATTATCAAACAATTATTTTTTTGTTTGAAATTTTAGTTTGAAATGTTAGTTTTTGCATTAATTTTACTACAGACAAACCTGAATACAGAGAAAGGCATTTTGTTACACATAACATCAAAATTAAACAAAAATGAACAGGAATGCTTTATCAGAGATTAATCAATCTGATTTCAACCTCTTATTTGAGTGTTCTGGCTTAATTTTGCCATATTGTTACAGCCACACCAGTTCAGTTGTGTGTGTATAATAGTGTGTTGTGTGTGTGCGTCTGTGAGTGTACGTAAGTGAGTGTGTATTTGAGTGTGTGTGTCTGTTTTGTACTCTTGATGTTTTAGTGTGTAACCCCTTCCTTGGTGTCTGTGTTTTGACTACATTTTTGGCTGAATTATTGATTTTATTTCATGCATTTGCAGAAACATGCTTTGTGTTACAGTTACAATAATTCATATATGTGTGTCTGTGGGGGGGTGGAGGTTGGGCGGAGTGTGTCTATTTTGCACTCTTGATATTTTAGAGTGTCAGCCCTTTATTGCTGTGCACTCTTTTTCTGCAACGTGAATGATTTGTAGATTGTACACACAAAAAGTATCTGTATTTTCATATTTTTGCATATTTCCCATTCATTTCCAATGGTGGTCATTTTTGACCGTGAACAACACAAGTGTGACTATTTTTTTTAGGGCCAATTAGCTTTTTCGAATCAAGTCCACGATTTTTTTTTTTTTGGTCACATAGCAACTGCCATTAAAGTCACCAAGTTTCATACCATTCCGATGAAGTAGCGATTTTTTAAAATTCGAAAAAATAAAAATTCCGGTCTAAAATTAAGGGTTAAGTAAAGTGAGTCAAAAAGAAAAGTCATTTCAGAGACAGAGCAAGTTATTACATTCTGATGAAAGATCACAAATCAAACATTTCTCTTAACATGCACCTATGATGCAATTAGACCAGGAACATGTATAAAGAAAGTAAATAGGGTCCATTTGGATTGTTCTGTCAAGTCTGAAGTCATATGATAATGCTAATAACTGTGTATAATAATTCAGGTACAGCACAGTGGCTGGTTTCAATCATGTTTGATTGCAATTTGATGGAAATTTGGAAGTTGTAACCACATCACAGACTCGCAAAGACCAGATGTGCATAATTACCCATCATAAATTAAATCTGTGTATTTACATAAACAGACAACATCAAATTTGTCTCACTTGTCTGGACAGCTGTTAATTACAAAAGATGCAAGGTTGTGTAGATGTAACACGGACAGCAAATTGAGTTCTGCAAAAGATTAGTTCCTAGTAAAGGTAAGTTAAAAAGAGCATTGACTCTTAAACTACTGGTGTATCCAATCCAAGCTTCTGTATGCTGTGTAGTGTCACATTAACATTCATTACAGTGACAGATGGAGGACATACTCGCAAATCAATACCACTGTAAGCTCCCCACCGTCTCTCTCCCCCCCTCCCACTCCACGTCCTTCCTTGCCGAACACACATTCATCATTGCTCTGAATATTATACCTCACTTTTGTAATTATTACCCTGTTGAATCAGTACTCTGAAATTAGAAATGATTAAAAACATTGATCCAGTTTACAACATTCAAACACAGCAACCATATTGCATTGATTTGTCAACATAATCTCAGTGTAATCTTATTACAAAAACCAGCGTTTATCTCCACAAGCTTTTTTGAATAATGATTCCCTTTCCAAGGTAAAATCATTTGATGATTCTCTGTGCTCAGGTAGTTTTGTTCAGAGAACTGGCACAGCAGGACTGGGATTTGTCCAGTAATTTCAATAACCACAGAGAGACTAAACAAAATTTGCTATCTGTGATAAATTATATGATTAGTAAATTCAATTCAAGTTGTCAAGTAAAGTTTTAACCTACCTACAATATAATTACTGATCATCAAAAAGAGTCTCTTACGCCTTCTGAAAGCTGTGGAGGACCCAGTGACGTCAAAACCTTTGGATTAATGGATTATTTGAGCATTTAGGTTATTTACTTGAACTTGAACATCAACAAGCATGGCTAAATGTACAGTCTGAATCATAACAATAGCAGATCTGCTAAAAAAAAAAAAAGAAGCTGATTCAGAGAATTTTACAACGATTGGGTCTTATTAGAAAAAGCCCACCCTTTTCTACTGAAATGTAATGTGAATGTAAATGAAAAGTGAAGAATCTCCACAGTACGCCTACCCAAATGACTTGATTTTACAATAACTTTTCCTCCCTAATCATATCGAAATGGTGAAATAAATCACTCTTGCTGCACAGACAGAAATCAATTGATCTTTATATAAATGAGATATGGGACTCCTTTGCATTATTAACTTGACTATCAAAAATCTGCTTTCATGCCCACTTGCGCATTTATCTTCTATATGTTACATCAAAGGAGAAGATAGCTTATCCTTGAAATATTCTCCAGCCCACTTCTTTAGGTATTACTGGAGTGAATGAAAGATGTCTCATTATAGTGATTCTCTCACACTGAATAAAAATGATACTGCGGCACGCATGACTCACGGCTCATGCTTTCCAATCATACAGGGTTTTAGGAAAGTGATTCCCAACCAGCGGTATGTGTACACCACGGGGTATTAAACTTATCAAAAAGAAATAACGACTTTAATATAAAACTAATAAACAGATATATAATTATTAATAAATAAATGTAAAAAAATGAATTAACTATGTTAATAATTATTATTGTTGTTGTTACTGTTGTTAATATTTTTATATATTTATTGTTTATATATCTGCTTATATAAAATAAAATATTTAAATATTTTTATGACCATAAAAGCTTACCTTTATGTCATATTTATTTTTATAATCATCATAATTATTGTTGTTATTAATCATACATATATTAACACTACTACTAACAATAATTATTATTAAATATAAAACAATAGATACACTGTTCAAAATCAAGATTAAAAGGAGCACATTTTTGGTCTGTGTTGCTAGTGAACCATAGGGTTATGTAATATACAAAAAGGCTGGGAATCACTATATTCTGGATATTCAGTAAAAAACAAATCCTGAATAAAAAGTTTTGTCCAATCTTCCTCTTGGGAAGAACCGTATTGATTCCCAGGCATGTGTGATATTAACCTGTGTGGATTAATGATTAGAGACCAGCCAAAGCCTTTTCATTTACAGATCACAGCATTTTTTCATTAAGTAAACTGCTGCTAGAACATGATTGAGGAATGGCTGTGATTATTTGGGGATCAAAGGAAGGACAAAGAAGGAGGTTGTTAAACCTGGTCCTATGTGTACACAGAACCCTCATCCATCAGCCGCCTTCCGCATGGATATACTGAATAATCTGTAAAAAAGAGCATGAATCTCAAAAATCTCCTCAATTTCTTTCTCATCTCATCGCGTCTCTAAAATCTATGCCCACCTATTTTGGTTTCATATATCAAACACATTGGCACTATATTTGCAGACAGTTCATTGTAGGCTATATCTTATAATCCATAGCTGTCATCCATCAGTAATTACTTGCACCACGTGATTATTAAACTGGGATTTAGGGTGATCTGTTTATTACAAAACGCCTTGTCATGAGGTACAGACGATCTTTCATCAGTCATTAGAGTGCTGTGTGGTGTGAATCACCCATACAAATTATGCATTATGTGGGAACCTTGAGCATTCATTATTCAGTAATTCATTATTACAAAATGTCATGCATTTCTGAAAAAAATATATAAATATGGAATTCTTCTACATTTTTATGTTTTTTATGTTTACTTTTATGTCATTTTCAATTCTACCATTTATGCATTTGCATAAAGGAAACTTTATAATTGTTGTCCATAAGTTCATGTGGCATTAGCATTATTTAAATACAGCACAGAAAATGACAATAAATTTCAAAATGATTCATTAACATTTACCACAGACTTGTTTGTTGCCCTGCTTCACACAGACACTTTGGCAATTTGAGCATCATCTGAATTTGCAATTAATAAATATATACAATTTCTCACAAATATGATAATTCTGACTCCATTTGAAGGCTACATATATCATATCCTTAATAAAATGTTTTATTAAACTATAAATCTTTAACAGTCCTTTTTCCATTTGAATCAAATTAAGTATGGCATCTAATTCGACTAAGATGCAACCTGCTGAGTATATATTCCCTAATGTCCTAAGAGACTCACTGCCATAGTAACCGGCCCCATGCGAGTCTCCAGATGCTACTGTCTGCCACTGCTCTCACTCAGGTTCTTTTATCCTTCCATTGACCTGATGGTGATTTTTTCAAGCAAGGCATTTTCACATTCTTGTTGGTCCTAGAACAAAATCATGTTTTTAGTTATCATATCCCTCTAAATATAAGGGTGGTTAAAGAAATGGTTTCTTCATTGTAACAGATGTGGAGAAATTTAGCATTACATCACTTGTTCACAAATGGATCCTCTGCAGTGAATGGGTGCCGTCAGAATGAGAGTCCAAACAGCTGATAAAAACATCATAATAATCCACAAGTAAATTACACAAATCCAGTCCAACAGTTAATGTCCTGTGAAGTGAAAATCTGCATGATTGTAAGAAACAAATCCATCATTAAAACATTTCAACTTTGAAATGTCGCTTCTGGCAAAAACACACAGAAGTCGATATAATTTATAATAATGCTTCCTCCAGTGAAAAAAATCCATCCCCTGTTGTCCACTCACATCAAAATCCACCAACATATTTGTTTACAAAAGTTTTGGATGTTTTATCACTTGTAAATTGTACTTAATCTGTGCATATTTCTCTCCTGATTAAGTAAATACAACCTTTTCACCAGAGACAAATATTAAGGATAGAAGACTCATTTTAAGTGCAAGCAATGGTTTAATGTTAGTAAAATCTTGATGGATTTGTTCATTACAAACATGCAACTTTTCACCTCATAAAATGTTAATTGATGGATTGTATTCATGTGGATTATTGTGATGTTTTTATTAGCTGTTTCGACTCATTCTGACGGCACCCATTCACTGCAGAGGATCCATTGGTGAGCAAGTGATATAATGCTAAATTTCTACAAATCTGTTCCAATGAAGAAACTCATCTACATGTTGGATGGACTGAGGCTGAGTAAATCTTCAGCAAATTTTCATTTATGTGTGAAATATTCCTTTGATAGTTACCATGTTCGTTTGATGTTGATCCAAATACATGTCCTGCTTGGCCAAATCATGGTCAACACACATGACCGTCACCCAGAGGAAACTCTCATCCAGGTCCTGTTCTAGCACTACAGGTTCTCGTCTCTTACCAAGCTGCACATGACACACAAAATGATCAGTGCTGACAGGTCAGTCATCACTATGCCTTGCTCTCCCTCTCTCCCCTGTCATCTTGTGACCGGCCTCATGTTGTGACAGTGTAAATTACATCAGTCACTGCACTGGGGCGAACACACGCTCGTGCACTCATCCGATACACACGCGAAATACACTGTGCTTGCTCACAACGTAATACCGACTGTGTTTTAACAACTCGAGTTCTTTCCCTCTCACACACACAGATGCACACACACTCACAGCTCAGCACCATATGTTGACCTCCCTTACACATGAGGTGCTCTGGCCCTGGAGGGAAATAAATTACACACTAATATTACTGTGCAGTGGCACGCTTCTCCAAAAGACAGATGTTTACTCGGGATGATCTTTAAACAACAGCCCCAGACTTTTCACATCTTTCCCTCTCCTTAATGCTGGTCAAAGCTCACTGTCCCCTGACCATGAATATTGCTGTAACTACTGGTCTAAGTCAGGTTCCTCACCCCTAATCTAAACCTTAATAACTAGTGAGAAAGGAAAAACTGAGCTGAAATAATTTTACAAATGAAAGCAAATTTTAAATAAACAAAAGGAATGCAATTTGCGGATTAACGCATTAACACATTTTGCTGTGGTAGGTAGGAGAGGGTTTTGTATTTATCCTTTATGTGGGTTGCTATGACAGTGGAAAACACATTACATTATGCTTGATCTTCAGTTGCTTCATTAATTAGCAAAACCAATGTGAGCACTGCTATATGAAGCCATCTGAATGTATGGTTCTAAATGGCAGGAAATCTATTTTAGGCGCATTCCACTAATGACGCACACTTTGGTGTCCTATGACTTTATTAATGCATTAGAGACACAAATACCACATTTCTTTGTATGAAGGACTGTTATCTAACATAAAAATAAGCTTGCATGAAAAGTATCCAGTTTTATTAACATACCATTGTTTCAAGCTGTTTTATAAAAAATAAAATAGACTTAACTTGACTAAACACAAAAAACATTCCTACCTAAAATGGGGATTTTGGTCTGTCCCACCACAGAGTTTTTGACCTTATCAACAATTGACCTATCGGTAAGCCCCTCCCCTCGAACGCAGATGATCTAGTGGCAGTCGGTGTGATTTGTGTTTATGCTACAAAAATGGCAAAACGATGTACCTGGGGGACTTGTAAAACAGGTATCCTGAGAGGATATGCAATGGAATTTGGAATTTATTTTATTATTCAACATTCATTTTCTGATCGTCATACTCTCATTAAGTTACAATTCTCATCTGCTCAAGCAGAACGTTAATGTCATCTTGTGCTTCAGCAAGGGATCTCTGGCTAAAACTAGCAAACGTTAAAGTTAGTGAGTCCATGCTAACGTACAAACCTAAATAGCTAACTGTTCTCACGTCATGTAGGCTACAGTGTAGGTCAAAAACACATAAACGAAGGTCTACATTTAAGTGCCTCTCCATATTAAACTAGTTAAATGTAAATTAATTTAATCTTACACTGCGGTACATGAACAGTGTTGATCCTGCATGTTGTCATCCGCGATCGTGATGACCAAAAAGCCTGATGATACACGGGGTAAGTTTTTGAGCAATGTTGCTGGGCAACTTTTGGTAATGTTGCTGTCAACGGGCAATCAGGAGAGACACAGGGCCCACAACTGATTTAAAGTATCCAGATAGAAATGTGTTACCCATTCTCAATGGAAAAGTGCCCAAGCAGCATTGCTCAAAAAGAGTTGCCCCGTGTATCATCAGCCTAACATGACTTCTCCCACTTGCATTGTGATCCGTATACACTCAGATTTTTTCTGTAAAAAATATTTTATATATCCCTCAATGGCATATTTAAGTCCCACTTGAATGCTCCTCGATGAGAGGTGGTCCATCTGTGTCCAAAATTTATCTTCTTGGGGCAAGGTTTTCACACTGACCGCAGTGTCATTGTAAGACAGTGAGCAACTCCATTTGTTTGTTCAAGTGAGCAACAGTAACTAAGGGGGGCAGGGCTTACCAATAGGTCAATTCAAATGCATAATTTTGATATAATCCAATGTAATATTCCTTACGTTTGTGACATCTGAGAAGTAACATCATCTTGACCCTTCATTACGGAAAGTGAAAGAATTGTTGTGTTGACTTAATTCATCAAGCTAAACCTTTCACTCTCTCACTCACTCACACACACACACACACACACACATTTATCAGTCCCAATTTTATACCCTGCTCATGGAGAGCACGTTTAAATGAATTATTTAAGAATAAAAATATAAGAAATGCATTGGAAGATCTACACATAGCAGTCTTCATAGCTTTACCCTGCATAGCCTATGTCACCAGCCTATATTCCATTCAGACAGTGTGACGAGCAGATCTTTTGAATGTCAAACCCCTCATCCTCTCAGGGCCTGACTAATCATAAAGAGTGAGAACTTGTCTTTTTACCTTCTCTCGGAGCTTTCTGATTTTGTCCTTGACATTCAGACAGCAGAGTCTGTCATGAGGCTCACAGAGGAATACTGTGTGGGTGCGAGGTGTGTGGGGCTGAAGAGCTGGTGAAGACTTGTGTTAGTGTGGGAATGTGTGTGTGTAATTCCAGTTTGGATTCTCTGCAGCTATTACAAAACATTAAAGTGATACTCCGTCAAGCAGGACTGAACTGCTATCTTAGTAATTACTGCAGTGCTCTGAGAAAATAAATTGATATTATATTGTTGAGTTACTAGTCCACTTTTGTGGACATTTTGAATACAACATGCATCATAGAGAGAAATGTCTGTGAAGTCATTCAATTACTGTAGCACTACAGAAGTCAATAACGTGCACCAGTCCATAGAGCCCTTTGAGGTTTTAATAACAATTCATAACCTCCATAGTTACAGAGGAACAAAACGTAACAAACTTAAGTCTGTAGAAGGGCCTTTTTTAAATCCTCAAATAAAAATAGAATAATAAATATTACTATTACTTACTAAGTAATATTTCACTGTAAAATAAAATGAAAAAATGTTTATTCCAATTAATTGTGCAGCTCATTTGTTTTAATAAACAATGGCAATGACACCGAATTGAACTTAAATCAACATCAGATTAAAATAATATGCCAGATGACTACTACTGCTGTTAATATGTTTGGTCTACAAATAAACACTAAGCAGCAAAAGATAATGGCAATTCAAAAAGTATGCATCACAAACATATTTACAACGTATGATAGAAAACAACTAGGATCCCGTCATCTTAAACGCACCGAGTATACAGCCAAAACAGAAACCAAAGTGATTTCTGTTCTAAAGTGGTTGTTTTAAAATGTTACGACTCTCTGCGGCCTCCGCAAACAGCAAACATCCATTAGTATAATGCTAAAAAATGCATGAGTTGTCCCACAAGTATTATTTCCACAGAATTCAGAAGGCTATAATATAGACAATTTCTATGGCAGTGAAAGTAAAAATAACTCTCTGTATAGACCAGGATGAAATACAGAAGAAACCGTTACTAGACAAAGTGATCCAATAATGACAAATGTTGGGCAGCCAATCAAATCAATCCCCTTGTGGGGGAAAGAAGATCTCTGACATTCATAATTCACTCGCTGGGTGAATAGTTGATGACCCAGATGAAAGATTAAACTTAAATTTATTTTTAAATTGTTAAAAGAGACATACATTTGGTAGATATGCCATATAAAGTGACTTTAAAGAAATATTTTGGGTTCAGTACAAATTAAGCTTAATCGACAGCAATTAAAGTAAATGGAGCCAATGCATAATAGTAAAATACTCACCGTTTCAATAGTATAGCCACTACACAAAATATGTGCTAACATTAGTGCAATACAATTCCTTACTAACATTTGTGTAAAGTCATATTCAATTTTTCAACTTTATTGCCATGACAATGTAATGCTTTAGCCCTAAAATGCCTATAAAATGGTTTAAACAAATTTCCAGTTCAAATACTTGAATTTGTTTTTAAGTGTTTTATAAAAAATACATAAAAATATTGTAGGGTTTACTTTTAAACCAGTTTCACCAAGAAATTGCTAATAAATTTTACAAATAAATACAAACAAATAACACATTTAATTAAACATGATTTTTTAAGCAGAAAGACTGAAATATAATTTTATTTGTAAAACATAGTCCAATAATCTTTTTACTTACAACTTGAAAAAAAAAAAAATTTTTACAATAAGCTTCACATTTATGCTTTTATATCCTCCAATATATGGCCCCATTCACTATTTTTCCAATAATATTTTATTTTATTTATTTTTAAGAAAATAAGGGTAAATAAAGTCAAAAGGCATTTTAAAATTCAGCAGTAATTTTATTTCATTCAATTATTTTTATGAAAGCTTTTCAGGATGATTTATGACACGAAGCACATAGACATGCACAAAGTGCCAGATCAATTTGTTTCAATATCAACCACTACTTCGTTTATTGTTTTGGAAAACACACAGAACATGTCTTGTCCTCTGAGCACATCTATTTCTTAACTAGAAGCTGGTGGGGACATGTCACCATCCTATTTATAGCCTGCCGAGAAATAATTCAAAGGAATCAGAGTGAAGATCTCTTAAATCTTCCCTTTCAGAGTCCTACACGGAATGAAAAAGGGGAATGTCTCTTTCTGCCTCAAAAGCCATCTGTACGAGACAGTGAAGCACACCTCTGAAAAGGTTGAGTTATATCATGAACATCACAGTGATGGATGTGGCATCTGTTGGACAGACAGAACGGCACACATGGCGCTTGTTTCCAACTGTGACTGGCAATAAAAAATTGAAGCTCTTTTTCCGAAAGAACTTTCAAAAGTGAATTGAAATGCATGTTGGAATAAGAACGAAATTCTCTTAAAGGGACAGTACACCCAAAAATGACAACTCTGTCATTCTAAACGATTTTCTTTGCAGTCAACATTCACTTTTTATTTTATAGGGGAAAAGATGAAATGGTGAATGATTGATGCTTTTTTGAGTTTTTATGCAGACGGAAGTCATGCACAGTTTTTATGGAGACAGACTTCTAATATTTAGGCAAACTATCCCTTTAATCCAATTGAAAATAAATACACAAGCATCATTTAAAAAACACTGACTTGCTGACAGTCAGTCTAACGGTTAGAAGAACGAGTCAGACTTCAGTCCAACAGATGCTTAGAAAGCCGACTTGTTCAACTCATTAAAGTGACATTCATCATTTCCACTTGAACAAGCCATCGAATGAAACAACATTACTGCCCTACAGTCAAACAATATAAGTAACTGCCACTCAAACTACTGATACTGACTGCGTTTCCACTTCTTCTCACAATTTCTGTCTCCTCACTCACTTCTCCTCAGCACCGCAGTCCAGACTCGGACATTTGTACTTTCTTACCTCTTTGAAGCTCAAATTTCTGGCCTGGAGGATCTATTTCTACTCTTTCCTGTAGGAATAAACACGAAAAAAAACGTTAGCACACTTACCTCAACAATCTTCATAAGGCTCAAATGTGTCGCTGTAGGCGCTCCACTTCGCTTGGGCTGGCTGAATTCAAACGGTTCAAATTTCAGTAGCGAGTTAGTAACTGAAGCATGGCACGTAAATAAATCGTAGCCCGCGATAAAACGCCTATCTGCGGCCGGAGTGTAACTTTAAAGCGGCTGGCAGCGGTGTTTGGAGAGATGTGAAACGCTCGCGCGGCGCTCGTGTGTGTTGGGCGTGCGCATCCTGTGCTTCTATTCTCGCGCGCTCTCTAGGGACACCGATGCTGCTGCTGATATTGCCAAGCAACAGCTTCTGTAATAACCCATCAAAGTCTGACGAAGCTCAAGTTTGGCATGTTTTGTAACAGACCAGACGATAGAATTTATTTCGGATCGAATGAATTGGCATTCATAGGGGTCGCTCTAATTTAGCGAGGTCATCATATGTCTCAATTGGGTAGCCTAACATGTTATAGTAACTTTCATAAATATCATTAATAGACATTAAATGGGACATTGCTTATGCTTTCATGTCCCCATTATGCATGTTTTAATATACTGGATAAAACATTAAACTCACACACACTTTTAAGAATGAAAATCATTTGTTTTCTTTTATCACAATTTTAACATTTCACTGTTTTTGCACCCTTCTAACATGAAAAATGCCTTTCTTTATTTTCTCTAATTTAAATGTTTCAAAATATTTATTTGTTTATTTATTTATTTCTATATGTTGTTTGAATATGACTTTCCATCTTCTTAATTTTCTTGCCATACATAATAAAGTTATCATATAGTCTAATCAATCCAGTCATATTAATCACATTATTAAAGTTATTTCAAATTTTTTGAAATGTATAATTTAATATTACAAATAAATTAATACACTTAAAGGCCCAAGCTTGATCAGAGTATTTTATCATTTTGCATTTAAGTTATATTTTTATATTTCATTTTTAGCTAAAATGGTTTTGCATGACCAATACAATACAGTAAAGTACTGTATAACACGTCGTCTTAAATACATTCAAATATAAACATCAACGTTTCATTAAACAACTATTTGAATGTACATTAATGATATGTGAAGAATTATATAATTATATAAATATTCAGATTATTCATATTACAATGTATTACCTTCTTACAACCATCTTGTATCCAGCTACACTATTTAAAAATAAATTAATTAATAAATTAATTACAATTATGGACATGTTTCATGGCATATAAACTAACACTGATAAATAAGAAGTAATAAAAAACTATATAGACAAATTTTAAAATAAAAAACTAATAAACATGACAAAAATCAAACAAAATTGCTAAATCTTTAACTAAAATTAAAGCGATTTAATATTTCAAAATATTAACAATAACTATAATAGTATCTCAGTGATACTAAAATAACACTGTTATGTCATCCAAATACACTCTTCTATGCTTGTTTACTGGGTGACGCTGGACAGGAGTCTATAAATAAATATACAGTCCATAAATAAATTCATACTCTGGGGAGATTAAAGGAACATAGCGAATTTATGAAACTGAGAATGATATCATTGTGCAGCACTGCCCTATTTTACCAAGGTATTAGAATACATAGCAAGCCATTCAACAGTGTTTTTTTTTTTTTTTTGGTTGCATGAACAATTTATTTAAGTCTATAACACAACGCTGATTAACCTTTCTCTTGTCGATCAAATTTTATTTATGACATTATTTTGTCTATCGACTTCAGCAACTCCAAAACAATAGACTTCTACAGCCAAATGGATTAAACGATGTACCGGAGGCTGTTGTGCTACTCTATCCTGAAGGCACATATTGATTGCTTTATAAATTACTGTCAGTTTACATCATTTCATTTCTTCACTGTCACCATGAGGTAGTGCTCGCTTTTCCTTACAGCAATACATTTCACCTCGCTGCCCACAAGATAACCAATTGTTTTTTATTCACTGCAGAAATAGACAAAAGAATATTGATCTTATGATTCAGGTCTTCTTGTTGCTCAATCCCCACAGCCCTGAAATCTCTTCTCCAGTCCAAAATGAAAGGCAATATGGGACATTTTCTTCAAGGTCCTTTACATTGACGTAGCTGTCCAAGATGACATCTCAGTACGACCGTCTAATTGTGTTTTACTTAAAGTTACTAAAACACCTTAATGAAAAGCAGTTAATAGTAACTGCAGTTATTGCAACAGCTTAAATATCTGTAGAACAAAAAATAAATAAAGATATTTAACAATAGCAACACACCTCCATTTAAACCAAAACTGACTCTATTTACTTCCTTGAAGGGATAACATCACTCTCCTTCCTGTCATTCCAAACCATAAAAATACAAAGTTCTGGCATGAAACTCTATGGCACAGTCCAACAGATCTAACTGTTGTTATGTGATGTGCTCTATGTATGTTTGTCGATCATTGTTTAGATGTAAATAAAATTAAATCTGTTCATCATTCATATCTATTAACAAGTCTTAAATTAAGCCGCTTGTCTCACATGGATTCATTTTACAATGCCTTTATGGCCTTTTTGGATCTTGTAAGTTTTGGTTGCTTGGACTTTCAGTGGAGGAACAGACACCTAAGGTTTCATCAAAGTCATGCAGGTTTGGATTGACATGAGGATGAGTAACTGATGACAGAATTTTCATTGTTGGGTGAAGTATAACTTCAATGCATGTTCCTGTCGTATTGCACACAATTCATCAATGCAATTTATATGAAAAGAAAAAGTTTGTCTTCACAATCTTTCATCAAAATGATAACTACTACTTACTTCAACTTTAAAATGACTTCACATTCGGCTAAAAACACAACCGGCTCCATTCTGGTATGTAAAGAGCCCTTAAAGAGAAATGGTCTTGGAAAAACAATATAAGGTGGGGGAAATATATTTAAATGCTGTTTGCAAAAGTTTTTTTTGGTCACACCAATTCTCACTAATTTTGGTTCAATTTTTTTTGCTATCAACAAACCATTATCTACGACTTTTATACGACTCAAACTCCTAATTTGCTGCTTATTAATAGTTAGGAAGGTAGTTGTTAAGTTTAGGTATTGGGCAGGATTAGGGATGTAGAATATGGTCATGCAGAATATGTGCTTTATAAGTACTAATAAACAGCCAATATGTTAATAATAGGCGTGCTAATAAGCAGTTAATACTGTGAATTGGTCCCTATACTTAAGTGTTCCCTGTTATTTCTTGCAAAAGTTTTGCATTCCCTCAAGTAATTTTGCAAAAAGTAAAGATTTGCAAAAGAATGTAAAACCATATAAATATCATTTTTCCTCCCATTGTATTTTTGTTTGATAGAAATTTACAACCTACTTTTTCATTGCAAATACATTAGACAGTACATCTAGTTGCGAATGCTGGCTCATATTGACTTTAACGCAATTTAACGTTTCAGATTATTAGCTTTTGACATCTTCTCTGATTTATGATGTCATTGTTAATACAATTTTTCCGTCTAGTTTTAGGGTGGCAAATCTATCAATGACTGAGTTGCACCTGGACTCAATCATTTGCTGCACTTCTTCCCTGGATGGATCTCCAACCAATACATAATTAGTTCATGTGTAGTGCTAGAAGCTTCTTTTAGCTCACTAATGGAGCTCTTACCAGGAGATCAAATAGCAGTTCGGTCAATGATGAGGTTTGTGGATAAAAGAGATGATGATGTCACCTACGGCTCCGCCTGTATGATTGCATGAGCAAACCTCAAGCCTGAAATGCAGTGCACAAACAAACAATAAAGTGACTGATGCTGTTCAAGTGTGTAAAAAACATGTTTTGAAGACCATCATGCGTGTACCTTTCAATTAGGTAGTTAATAAATGCATCAGATGAACCAAAACTAATAAAACTCAGGAGAGTTGACTATTTATGGAAATCTCATTTTGTTATTGCATGTGACCTGCTGATGGTGAGACGTGAATCCCAGACACGAATCCGACCCTCACAGGAGACGTGTCAGAAAACTAAACTTCTAAAACAAGATAAAACTTCCACCCGGTGCTTCAGACAGACTTATTTATAACGCAAAAGCCAAAATGAATAGTTCTTTCTCAAAGGATGGCATTTTCTGTCCTCTAACTGGATATAGATGGCTGCCTCTGTCTTCTAAATTTAGATGAAGAAAGTGAGTCAGCCCACAGAAGTCAATATTAATGGTGATTTATTGGAGAGTGAAAAAGAAAATGTAACCTCGCTGGATTTTAGTCAGTGTGAGAGCACCTGGCCCACAGGCTCAGAGGTAGCAGCATCAGAGGCAGCTCTCTGAGGCACACAGGGGTGGAGGCAGTACAGTGAGCCCTGCCTCAGCTCACACGACTGCCCTCTGCTGGCTCACTGGACCAACGCATCCATCCAGTGCATGTCATATCACAAAAGGCTGGAATGCACTACACGACTTCTGAACAGATTGTAAAACACTAGGTGTCATACACTTTCTGACTTTGTAAATAGTTACTGAGGAAAAACTGGCTAAATAGCTGAGGATCATACACTACCGGGCTTTGCACAGTTTAACTGTACTATTGTTTAACAACATACTGATTGTTCAGCTAACGAAACAGCCCATTTGAAATTAATCTGCAAAATCATGTGATTCAGAATCTATGTTAATGATGTCACAACTGAGCATGTAAATATATGACTGCCCATGCTATACACACAAAAAAATTAAAATTAGTGTAGAACCAATTTTCACTCAGAAATAGCAAGAAATTTTCAATTAATTAAAAAGAAAGTGCAAGTAGCACATTGAATTAAACATGAAATTTTAAAGTAGAAAGACTGAAATAGTGTTGTCTTATAAAACATACTCCAATAACCTTAGCAAATGTCATTGTTTTGCTTAAAGAGATAGTTCACCCAAAAATGAATATCCCAAAAAGTATTCTCGTTGCTTCATAAAATTAAGGTTGAACCACTGACGTCACATGAACTATTTTAACGATATCCATATATCTTTCTGGGGCTTGAACGTGTCAGTTGCGATTCTGTCTATGCAGGGTCAGAAAGCTCTCAGATTTCATCAAAAATATCTTAATTTGTGTCAGAAGATGAAGGAAAGTCTTACGGGTTTGGAACGACATGAGGTTAAGTAATTACAGAATTTTCATTTTTGGGTAAACGATCCCTTTTAAAGAAGTTTTAAAAGTTCATTATCAAATGCAGCCTGTTTGAAGGTTTAGAGGGTAAAAAAAATGTGAAACATGTCATGTGAAATAAAACTAAAATGTTTTTTGTTGCAATAAACCTTAAAGCACACCACAGAGAGCAATAAAATGTGCTAAAACATTCACTGTAACCATTCAATACAAAAAGTGTTGTGGCTGTCCTACCTGATGACACTGTCCAGAGAATCACTCAGTTTGTTTGTTGCAGGTGCTGCTGTTACATTTCTGCACCTCTAGTAGGCGCTATGACTCTCAGCCCTCTGAAGACCTCATTGGGTTGCCACACCAGAGCGATGGTCATCAGAACACTACAGACATGGGAAAAGAACATTATCAGCAGTGCATTTGGCAATTACCCTGAAATGTAATTTATTTCTTGGGGCTACTGAGTCCCTCGCCACATTAGTGACTCAAGGTTTGTGTGTATGCTTGCAATTTTTTTCTAAACCTTACTGCTCCACTTAAAAACTGGGCACATATCACAGTTTTCCACATCACTGGGCCACTCATACTGCATTCCTCATCAGGCACTATTTCACCTGTATTACTCACATGAACAACCTCCTGTGACCTTTGACCAGTCCCACATGGAGCTGAGCATTGAGGGAATAGAAGCAACAGCATTACTCTGATGTGCTGATACAACATATTTATATTTAACAATATTTTCTAGCCTACACATTGGCCCTGATGGCTGTATAATAGATCAAGGTCATAAATTGTTTGGCCCTTATGGCAGTAATGAATTTATTATAGACAAAATAGGGTGCAATCACAGCACAATCTGCAGACCTCATCATGTTTGTATTGTGTGGCATGAAACCATGTGGCCATTTGGTGGATTTAACCAAATTAAACTGAGCATGAAACATTGAGTACAGATTGGAAAGTATATTTTGCTACCGGCTGAAACAAATCCTACCTACTGTAAAATAAAAATAGCACTAAGAATAGGAATAAAGAATCCACTGTCACCACATTAAGTCTATGTCTGTCACCTCAGGCAGTAAACAGGTCCATGGTAAATCCTGTATAATTGACAGATGTCACCTGCTTGTGTCCAGTCGGTGGGAATCTGCCACTCGCTTCATATCTTGAGCTGACAGGTGGCAGGAGTTTCAGGGACAGGGAGACGTCAGCAGAACTTTGGTGACACTGTCATTGTTTCAGCTGGCATTTGCCTGCTTGCAGAGCAGTGAGCCAAGACCACAAGTCTTACTGCTTTCAGACAGCTCATCAATAGCCCCCTTCAAAAACACATACATCTTAATGATAGAAAGATAGAATAGACAGAATGATACACTGATAGATCAACAGAACGATAGATAGAACGGTAGAACAATAGATAGATAGATAGATCAACAGAACGATAGATAGAAGGATAGATAGATAGATAGATAGATAGATAGATAGATAGATAGATAGATAGATAGATAGATGGAACAAAAGAATGATAGATAGAATGATAGAATGAAAGAGCGATGGGTATAAAGATCTGTCCATTGTCATTCTCTCTCTTTTTTTAAATCAAGGTCGTGAGTAACAATTGCTCTCACAAAAGTGTAGCTTTCAGCTCCAGAGTCTATCAGAGAAAGCAAACAGCTCAAACTCTGTAAATATGACACGGACGGCTCCTTTCAGGCTCACCTCCAGGTCTGCTGTAATGAGGATGCTGTGGGCTGCACGCTTTTCTACAGAGAGAATGAATTCCTGGTACACTCCAGGGTTTTGCTGCTGGAAGATCAGCTATTTTGGGCAACAGAAAGGATTGTTTCCATTTTAATATATTCAAATATATTATATCCTGGAAGAAACGCAAATAATTGGGATCTAAAAACATTTTCGAGGGAACTCTGAAAAAAAACTGCATTTAAGTAATAAGATTTTATCATTTCAGTAGTGATATTTCACAATAAAGTTCTATACATCCTATACGTTAACATAGATAATGCATTAGATATAATAATATATTTAATAACAATGTTTATTATTTAATTTTATTTATTTATACTATTGTTCATTGTGCAATCATAATGCATTTTGTAATGTGCAAAATTAGTATATGTAGAAATTGGCGAATAAATCTGATGTGGAGACCAAACGCTGTACTGACAATCTCAAAAGAATAATCCATTCAATAATTCAACTCACTGACTCAGTGATCTGGTTACAGTGAATCTTGAATTCATGAAGGATTTTCAGTGAATAATGATTTAAATTTCAGTCTTTTCCTCACACTAATCTAGTGTCTGGACTTCAAGCACATGCACATATCTTTAACTGTCCATCTCACTCTTGAACTGCTCTCTTAAATACTGCATGTGTATATAACATGTCTTAAAAAGATCTTTCTAGTCTGATGCTTGTGTAAAATACAAAAACTATGTGTTTTAATGTAAACTACAAGAGAAATGACTTGACATGTCCACTATAATCACAGTATATAATTGCAGCAATCAATAAGTCATTCACCCTGCTTATATGGATAGCTTCAGATCAAATATGAAATTTCACACTCTGACAAACTTACATGGATTATTTGGTACCTTTATATTGAAATGCTACTCATCCAGATGAGCCAATCAGATCATTACAGCCCGGTTTCTGTAGTAAAGAGAAATATGGAATAGTGCAAATTTATTTGGGCCATGCATGTACATACTATATGTGAATTTTATTTCCCCCCCCCAGCAATTCAAGTATTTTCCACATGTTCATACCACTGGGTCAATTCCAGGGTGAAAACCGGATTGTTATTGAACACAAATTGCTCAGTCTTTATTAAGAAGCATCTATTACTGTTGAAAACCCAGTTTGCACCAATACATTCTACCATCCAATTCTCTTTCGCTGGCACTCTTGCCACAATTACATGCTACAGTGACTTTAAGGACCCTGAAAGGGCAGCCAAGGCGTTCTCAAGACACCTCTGCTTGCTGCTCATTTTGCAAGGTTGTTTCAAAACAAATCATCACCCTGGGCAACTCTGAAGTGAAGGAACAGCGTGGGTGCAGTTGCAACATGTAATTTTTCAATAATAATCGTCCAATCCAGCAGGAAAACCACACATTGAATGCAGTATGTGATTTATGATTACGCAGATGGTATGTTGTGCTAATTAGATGAATAATATGCTGTCCAATCAAACCACCATTCATTTGTGTAGTAGTTTTCTTCAACACCACACTGTGAACTGAAAACAAACCACCAATCATAAACTGATCTGCGCTTACCTTATTAAATAGAGAGGTGTTCCGCTGCCTCTTCAGATTTGGTGACCCAGCTGTATATCTGCAACTGTTCACAGCAGACTAAAACGCTTTCTAGAGTATGAAACAGAGGAGATTAGATATTACTAGTGGGATGTTGTGTAACATCTTACCCATTCTGTGTGAAATAGAGGAGGGTGACAGATTTTGGCAACCTGTTACGCTGCCTTGTTAGATTTTGTGATCCTGCTATATACTGTATCAGCAATTGTTTGCATCAGATCAAAATGCTTTCTAGAGTATAAAACAAATGATATTAGCCATCGTTTTTGTGTAATAACATTTAACCCACTCTGTGTGAATTAGAGGGAAGTAATGGGTTTAACCTGTTATACTGCCTTGTCTGATTTGGTGACCCTGCTGTATAACTCCAACTGTTTACAGCCGTGGCCAAAAGTTTTGAGAATGACACAAATATTAATTTTCACAAAGTCTGCTGCTTCAGTGTTTTTAGATCTTTTTGTCAGATGTTACTATGGTATACTGAAATATAATTACAAGCATTTCATAAGTGTCAAAGGCTTTTATTGACAATTACATTAAGTTTATGCAAAGACTCAATATTTGCAGTGTTGACCCTTCTTTTTCAAGACCTCTGCAGTTCGTCCTGGCATGCTGTTAATCAACTTCTGGGCCACATCCGTACTGATGGCAGCCCATTCTTGCATAATCAATGCTTGGAGTTTGTCAGAATTTGTGGGCTTTTGTTTGTCCACCTGCCTCTTGAGGATTGACCACAAGTTCTCAATGGGATTAAGTTCTGGGGAGTTTCCTGACCATGGACCCAAAATGTTGATGTTTTGTTCCCCGAGCAATTTAGTTATCACTTTTGCCTTATGGCAATGCGCTCCATCATGCTGGAAAAGGCATTGTTCATCACCAAACTGTTCTTGGATGGTTGGGAGAAGTTGCTCTTGGAGGATGTTGTTGTACCATTCTTTATTCATGGCTGTGTTATTAGGCAAAATTGTAAGTGAGCCCACTTCCTTGGCTGAGAAGCAACCCCACACATGAATGGTCTCAGGATGCTGTTGGCATGACACAGGACAGATAGTAGCACTTACCTTTACTTCTCTGGACAAGCTTTTTTCCGGATGCCCCAAACAATTGGAAAGGGGATTCATCAGAGAAAATGACTTTACCCCAGTCCTCAGCAGTGCAATCCCACTGTGCGTGCAGATGCACTCACACCTGCCTGCTGCCATTCCTGAGCAAGCTCTGCACTGGTGGTGCCCCGATCCCACAGCTGAATCAACTTTAGGAGATAAACATTTTGAGAATGACACAAAAACATCCTCTGAGAGCAACTTCTCCCAACCATCCAAGAACAGTTTGGTGACGAACAATGCCGTTTCCAGCATGATGGAGTGCATTGGAGACCCAGCTGAATATATGCAACTGCAAAATAAAAAAAAATCTAGAGTATGAAATAGAGGGAATTATACTGTGCATCACTAGTGTGAACTTGTGTAGCATTTAACCTATTCTGTGTGAAATAGAAGGGGACTAGATTTTGGTAACCTTTTACGCTGCTTTATCGAATTTGGTAACGATATGGCTGAAATTGTTGACATCAGACCAAAATGCTTTCTAGTGTATGGAACAGAGATTAAACATCACTAGAGAGAATTTGTGTAACATTAAAGAAATTCTGTGTGTATCAGAGAAGGTAACGGACAACAGTAACCTGTTATGCTGCCTTACCACATTTAGTGAGCCTGCTGTATATCTGCAATTGTTTGCATCAGACCAAAATGCTTTCTAGTGTATGAAACAAATGAGATTAGACATCACTAAAGAGAATTTGTGTAACATTAAAGTCATTTGGTGGGAAATAGAGGCGAGTAACGGATTTCGGGAATGGGTTATGCTGCCTTGTCAGATTTGGTGATCCTGTTCACATCAGACTACAATGTTTTTTAAAACACAAGAGATAAGTTTACACATCAACAATTTAAACTCTATAGCATCTGGATTAGTTTATTTATGCATTAGATGCATAAATGAAAAAAAAAAATAATAATCATAGACCAAGCTCTCGGATAGCTCTGTGCATAAGCGCACTCTCAGTTTCATGTCTTCCTAAAATCAGAAAAATTGAGCACTCTGCTGCTGTCAAACAATGAAAAACTCTTTGCTTTTGCAGACAGAGCCAAAGCTCTTGCTAACACAGCAAATGCATCTGGGCATTGTTGAGATGACATCAGCAAGACGTGCTTTGTAGCTTGTATGTGTCTGGCATCATTACCAGCTTGTCAAATATGCTTTACAAACAGAAGCAGCATAACAGAGGCCTTGTGAAGAAGATACGCCTCTGTGGAATATCTCACTGGACAGCTGCCAGCGTCATGTGGCCATGGTTTTAGCCAAGAAAGGAAATTATCACCTCTAACAATGTGATACCTCAGAGGTTTTGCAAAGAATTCAAAGATATTGCTATTATCATAAAAACAATAAACCAATAAAATAGTCACTATAAACATCAAAAATGGGCAAGTCGGCAAACTGCGATTGAAAAGGCAGGGTGTAAACACCATTAGGTCAATAGTTCATTAACAATGTCATCCGTCTAATTGTTATATGCAATATCATATTGCATTAATCAGAAGCTATACTAAATAAGCATGAAATGTTGCCTCGAGCTGTTGTGCCGAATGTGCTGAATGTGACGAATGTGCTGAACAACAAAAATCTAATATGTAACCTCATTTGTGCAGATGTCACGGTCAAAGATGACAATACGAGTTGTGTTGTGCATTGACTGAATGAGCTGACCTCTGCCCTTTACATCCGCTGGGCAGAGAGGCCCAAAGCTACGAGTGAATAAATGAGAAACGTGACATGTTTAAAGGTACAATAGGAGGTGCTCTCTTTAAACAGATACATTTGCAAAAACAGCACAAAAGTAGTTGCAGGCTAGCTGTGGGCAATAACAGTGAAAATGTTCAATAGTCTTTGAGGGACAAAAGCTTAGGGTTGAGGGTTTTTATGTTTTTAAAAAGAAGTATTTTAAGCTCACCAAGACTGCATTTATTTGATCAAAAATACAGTAAAAATAGTAATATTGTGAATATTATTACAATTTAAAATAACTGTTTTCTATTTTAATATATTTTAAAATGTAATTTATTCCTGTGATGGCAAAGCTGAATTTTCAGCATCATTACTACAGTCTACAGTGTCACGTGATCCTTCAGAAATCATTCTAATATGCTGATGTGACTCTCGGGAATAATTGTTGTTACTTTCTGTTGTTTAATATTTTCGTGGAAACTGTGCTTGACTACATTTTCAGGATTTTTGGTGAATGGAATGAAAGTTCAAATGAACAGCATATTTGTAATATTATAAATGTCTTTACTGTCACTTTTGATTGATTTAATG
This sequence comes from Schizothorax lantsangensis, assembly GCA_027422415.1. Lineage (NCBI taxonomy): Eukaryota > Metazoa > Chordata > Actinopteri > Cypriniformes > Cyprinidae > Schizothorax > Schizothorax lantsangensis. The sequence continues at coordinate 15,644,449 of CM049854.1, read as the reverse complement.
CATCTTTGTTGGATAAAAGTTACTGACCCAAAACTTTTCAGCAGTTAATGACAGAGGTAAAGGTGTGACGACTAGCCCCGGTCTCTCCTGTAATGTAACACCAGCGAGAGAAAAGACCTGAAAACGCATTTTGACATTGACTTTACCCTGTATAAAACACACACACACACACACACACACACACACACAAAGATACTATTTCAGACGTAGGACCCCTAAAGGAAACCTCAGGAGAAATCAATCGAGGTGTTACATCTGAGGTGCCCAACCGGGCGCAATGGGGTCCATTCTTTCCTCATCCCTATAGATTCCCCTCAAAAGACTAATATAAAAGCAAGGACTAAACCACAGTGTGTTGGAGAACAGGGTTAGAGGATTCATGGCTCTGTTTCTTTTGTCTTTTCAGAGAGAATTCACAGCCATTAGATACTGTGGTCTTGAGCTTAACTGCATGCTAAGCGCTCACAGACACTTTCAGCTCTGGCACCAGAGTGAACAGGAGATCTTTGAGGTTATATAAAGACAAATATACAGTCTTACAACAAGAGCCATTAAAGATCTAATCAAGCATCAACACAACAGAGATCTGAGCTGTGTACCGTTATCCAGGAGAGAAATGCCATTTAAGCCTTTCTTGCTTTGCAGTTAAAACAAGAACGTTTAAAATGAACTGCTGCCCTCTAGTGATAAAACCTTACGGTTGGTTAAAGTACAAGACAGCTTTTTTATTTTTTTACCAAGTATGAGTTATTTACTAATGAGCAATGACGGTTTAACAGCACACAAATTATATATTTTCACACAAATTGAATATTAAATAGATCACTGGCTAATAAATTTATGTACTATAATTGTATTAATAACCAATATTAATATTCAAGGACCTTCAATAACAGTATATATATTAGTTCAGACATTAACTCAGTGCTTTGAAATAGAGGAAACTTACATAATTAGCTGGAACAAACAACATGCCTTTTATGCAGTAAACTTGAACTCTTTGCATTTAGTTTTAGGGTTTGATGGAAAATTTCAAATAGTGAAGAAAAACACGATAACTGGAGCAAAAACGACACTAACATGTTAAAAACAGAATCTGACAGAATCCAGATCGCTTGTTGTGTTCGTCAAATCAATGTTTTGATCCTGTAAAATACGCAAATAATAATGTTAAGAACTTTTTTTTTGCCAAATATTGAGTATTTCTTAATGAGTACAACTGTTTGTGCTGAAAATGTAAATGAAATAAATCACTTCACACTAGTTGTGTTATTAATAAACTTATATTTAATACTGTTGTATTAATAAACAATATCAATATTCAAGAAATCATCAATCTATTATAAATATTAAAATGTATTTAATTTAAACAGTCCAAGGTGTTTCATACAACATGTATGTATTAGTTCAGATATTAATACAGTGCTTTGAAATGGAGGAAACTGATATAATTAGCTGCAACAATGTGTTTTCGTGTTTGACAAACCACTGTTTGACAAACTCTGAGGTAGGACTGTTGCTGAAGTTTTACAGCTGCCATTCCTCACTGCTGTTTGAGCTCCGCCCACTTCTTCTCCAGCCTCTGTTTGATTGGCTCGGGGGCAAAGGTGTATCCAATGGCCTGCTGGGAGAGCATCCACACGGCCTCCTGGGTCAAACCAAAGGTGGAGGCCGCCAGCTGGTACTCCTGAGAGAGATCCGTGCAGAACACACCCTTATCATCCGTCTGACGGGACAGGAGGAGGAATAGGCATCTTGTTATTTTCAAACTCAACACGTAAAAAAAAAAAGAAGTAGTTTACATTAAACCAACAATGCCTAAATTTCTAAGGCCTTTAAATTACTAACATGATCAAAGATGTTATTGGGAGATATGGAGTGACTGATTTTTATATGCATTTTATAGTAGTCTGTTTTAAAGATATTACTGATTTACATTACAAGGTATCAGAATTTCACTTTTTGGCCATTGAAAATCAAACTGCATATTTCTTCCATTTCAAACTTTTTTCAGACTACTGTTTCATATGTCAGGCTTTACAGGGATAAAGTGTCTGAACTGCAAAAGAGTGGGAAAAAGAACTCACGCAGAGAACACAGGGATGTCCTCTCTTATACCAGTACTGGAAGTGATGCTTGTCATATGAAGGCACCGTTTTACCTTTGACATTAGAGGTCAGACACATCTCTGCAATTCAGAATTGTTACATTTAAATAAAAATAGTTTTAAAAAATGATTATTTAAAGATCAAGTATGTAATTTTGGAATTTGGTGGATGACTAGTTAAAAGCATAAATTAGTTAATAAAATAAAAATGAAATAGTAAAATTGTTAATAAAATAAAAATAAAATAATAAAAAAAAACTTTAATATTCAAGTATATAATTTTGGAAGTACAATGGAAAACTCTTACCGATAGGAATATTTTGTTTGCAAACTTTATCCACAAGACTGTCAGACCCGCCGACCTCAGGATGTAGGAAGGTTCCGTGGCCGATTCTATCAGGAGGCAAGTTCAACAGCAGCTCAGACTCATCTCTCTGAGAAGGAACCTGTAATACACATGAACTCTTGCGTAAACCATGTAAAAGTATGCTGTCAATTCGATTAATCATGATTAATCGCATCCAAAATAAAACTTTGTGTTTACATAATATATGTGTGTGTACTGTATATATTATATGTATATATAAATACACACACAGATGCATATATTTTATTTTGGATGCAATTAATCGATTTGACAGCACTAGGTTCATTACAAAACATAATTCCGACATAAATAAGTTTCCATGTGCTCTGACCTCTGAGAGGTGTAGCGCCAGCTTCAAACCGCAGTTCTTGGCTTTTTCAAGTGCAGAGAGCAAATCTTTTCCATGACCGACCTGTAAGATCAAAGATATGGAGAGTGCAGATAGAAGTAACAAGTCGAGTATCAAGTTAATTGGAGTTAATCTGAACTCACTTTTGGGTCTCCACTGAGGTCAAGTCCAACTACTACTCCATCACTGGAAAGCAGGAAGTCCTCTGCCAGCTTCACTGTCTCCATGGCAACCACAGGCCCATGTCTGCGGTCCACGGCTATGAGAAATCTGTTCAAATATTAAAAAATACAGCAGGTGACCATAAAAGAAACAGGTTGTTACCTAGAATAAATAGGCCTACCTAAAAATTACCTGACATCAATGTCAACTTCCTCTTGTTTACACTGCCGGATGGCTTCGAGCACAGTTTCAATGTATCTTTGTTTAGTGAGACCTTTTTGTGACAAAAATAAATGTCAACAAAAGCAGAAATGAGCTGCTAATAAATGTTTGACATCTCTTCCAGTACCTGTTTCAGTCACTTCTCGAGGCGTGCTACGCAACTCCAAATATTTTACACCATCTGCCGCAAACTCTTGAATGACTGCTTTGGCAACCTGTTTGATAATCATAATTCTGTTTTTAATTTACTCTTAAAGCTGCAAGAGAATAAAGCGCTGAGTAAGCCATTACCATTAGTATGTCCTCTTCTGAATCAACCAGCTGATGAATCAATTTAAACACTTGAAAACACCTGTTGGAGAAATACACTGACTTAGGAATAGTTCATTTATAATCAACAAAATAAAATCAGGACTAGGTGTAGTACACTATTATTAGTATACTTAGTGTGCACTACAAATTTAGCACACTTGTCTAGTTAGCAAAAAAAACAATGGCTGGATCCAAATATGTGTACTTCTGTAGTATATAGTGGGCAAAAAATAGTATGTGAAATGAGTAGTATGTCTGAATTAATAGTATTCATAAAATAGTACCCGTATGACTTGCTACTTTTGGTGAGATTCTGAACAACACAACGAACTTAGCACAACACAACGGAAACAAGTCGCAACACAACGAAATTAGCACACCACAATGGAAACAAGTCGCAACACAACGAAATTAGCACAACACAACGGAAACAAGTCGCAACACAACGAAATTAGCACAGCACAACGGAAACAAGTCGCAACACAACGAAATTAGCACAACACAACGGAAACAAGTCGCAACACAACGAAATTAGCACACCACAACGGAAACAAGTCGCAACACAACGAAATTAGCACACCACAACGGAAACAAGTCGCAACACAACGAAATTAGCACACCACAACGGAAACAAGTCGCAACACAACGAAATTAGCACACCACAACGGAAACAAGTCGCAACACAACGAAATTAGCACACCACAACGGAAACAAGTCGCAACACAACGAAATTAGCACACCACAACGGAAACAAGTCGCAACACAACGAAATTAGCACACCACAACGGAAACAAGTCGCAACACAACGAAATTAGCACACCACAACGGAAACAAGTCGCAACACAACGAAATTAGCACACCACAACGGAAACAAGTCGCAACACAACGAAATTAGCACACCACAACGGAAACAAGTCGCAACATAACAAAATTAGCACAACAACGGAAACAAGTCAACACAACGAAATTAGCACACCACAACGGAAACAACGACACACTGGAAACAAGTCGCAACACAACATTAGCCAACGAAATTAGCACACCACAATGGAAACAAGTCGCAACTTAGCACACCACACAAATCACCACAACGGAAACAAAAAGTTTTTTTTAATAATAATTTTATAAGGAATTGCTTTAATGTTGGATCCAATCCTCCATGTAAATAACAAAAAGGCTTAAACCTCACCATGGCACATTATCTGGACATTACTTTAAATATTTTATTTCTAAAAATATAAAGGAATAACATACACAATTATTCATGGATATATCCATTTATAATGAATGTACTTTCTGCAACACATTAGTTGAAGATTTAATCTTTATTGCTCTTTCTCGGATTTAATTTATAATTGGACATGACAGGGGGAAAAAAAACTTTATATTTAGAAACATATTTTACAGAAAAACAAAATTACATACCTAATCTGTAATTATTTTAATAAAATTTTGAAGAAAAAAAAATCAAGATTAACTCAAATCATGTCACTGCCCAAAAGTTAACTTTTTACAGACAAATGACCAAATCACGGATGTAGTACGTCTGGATTACATTCATACTAAGTACTAAGTACGTACTTGTTCAAAAGAAGTAGGGCCTAGCCTACATACTCGGAGAATAGGCGATTTCGGACGCAGCCAATTTCTAAGATTTTTCTATGACTTGTTTTAAAGGTTATTCTCAGTATATTCGTGTGTTTGACACGCACTCGTCCAGTGAGCGGCGCTGTCCGCGGCGGATAGCGGTCATGCTGTGCTCGATGTTCAGCTGCGGCTTGCGCTTTATAAGCGTCTCCATCGTTTCAAAACTGACAGAACCATTAAGATGTGCGTGTAACTCCTGAAAGAAAAACACACCGTATTTAGTTTCATTGAGTGTAATTACTTGAATTAATTTATTTACATACACTAGATTGATCTCATTACAGGATAACCTCTGTTTTATTAATGGATCTAAAAATGTTTTTCCTACCACTTTGGGCAGCTGACGATAGAAGAGATCCGCTTCGGTATCCATCTCAGTTTTCGTTCACTTTATGAAATGTGTATTTTGAAAAGACTCCTGCGTGTGAAATAGAGAGAGTGTACTACTTTTGACACAAGGAGACGGAATGTTTTTCCTGATGCACCAGCGTTGCGTTACAGAAATGAATCGTACAACATCGACCTCTAACAATGGTTCCCATATTCATATTCAAGTTTAACTATCAGCAAACTTTCATTTTAATTTGAGTAATTCTAGTTTTACTAATTCTGTTGTGTTTTGGTCATGTGTCTGCATAGGTATTATTCATTTTATTTCAGTTTTAGTACATCAGGTAAACTGAAAATGACAAATGTTGCATTGGCAACTAGCTGAGATAAATAATAATAATAATGAGTTTAAGTTTTTAAAATATTTTATTTTAATTCACTTTTATTTTGTTTTGTGTAATAACACTGACTGACATTAAATGAAAAATATATATACACATAAACAAAAGAGAAATAAACAATGACTGTTCACAAGTTTATATTTGGAGTTCATAAAAAAACATCAACGTATGTTTTATATACACACTGCACATACATACATCAATATACTGAGTACATAAAAAGGAGCAAATACATAAATTGTTATATATGTATAATTTAAACAATTTAGTATTTTATACATTATATTAATAACAGATATAAACAATATGCATTTAGCAGACTGGAATACTGTATTTTGTAATATTTTCGGGCTAATTTGGATGTTGATGTTTTAACATTTTAAACACTGAAGAACAACAAGTACAAAGTTATTAAATGATAATTATTGCCTTTAGCCACAATTATGATCAAGTGTAATGTGTATAACAAACATTATTTGCGATATCAACAAACACACTTCAAATTCATATATGATTGCTTGGCTTTGGGTAAGAGCTTGTCTTTCATGAATCAGAGATTCATCTTATTATAGGAATGCTGTTCATGGATCAGATTTATTCTCTATATTATATATCAGGAAACATCAGATCCTCAGTCAGCAGTCCAGCGCTGTGTATTACATGACCTCACACTTTTCAGCAGACTGTTTAAGGTCTTCGATGGTGGACTGGGCCTTTTCCTTTAGCTGGTCAATATCTACGTTCTGAATGTTGGTCAGCTGACCCAGGACAGACTGCTTGTGCTCCTCCTCCTGGTTGTCTTCAGCGATCATCTTAGCCAGCTCTGTGGGCAACTCCACGTCATCTGCCGCAGCCTGAATTTGTGTCTCGTCCAGTTCACTCTGTTAATAAAAAATAGTAGTTACATTTAGTCATTTAGCAGACACCTTTATCCAAAGCGACTTGAGGACAATGGAAGCGATCAAAATCAACAAAAGAGCAATGATATGCAAGTGCTATGACATAACAGAGTTTTTTTTTTAATTATATAATAAAAAGAAAACAGATAGAATAGAAAAAGAATAGAGCAAGCTAGTGTTAGAGGCATTTTTTAATAATGAATAATGTTAATAATGAAATAACAAATTACAATGGTTCAGGGTGCATTTTATAAAGTGTTGTTTACTTTTGGAAGGCGATATTTTTCCCTGAAGTGGCTCCTGACTGTGGCTCGCTCAGCTTTCTTTTGGGCAAAGCTGGTATCCCGCTCCATCCTAGTGGGTAAATAAAAGTCAGTTAAACTTAAAAAAAAAAATTGTTAATATATTTTTGTAATATATATTTTAAAAAAATCTAATCATATTTTTTAAATAGTTTAAATATAAAAAATAAACAAATAATAAATAAATAAATATATATTTTTATAGAAATTATTTTGCATAAACATGATCCAATATAAAATTTTCTTCAGTGTACATTTTAACCTTTTTTGTGTGTGTCTAGGACAATGTAATACGACACCATACGAAAATGCACATAAAGGAAGAAAAACAGCTGCATATGCATTTCTCCAGAGGAGTCACTGTCCTCAATGTCAAACCAGAGAAACATGGATCTGGAGAGCAAGGTGATATGCAGTATTGATTAAACCACAGAAATACAGTACGCTGGAGATAAACATTGACCTTCTCTACATCTCCTTGTATTACATTTGAACAAGTGACTGTGCATTTTGTGTGTTAAATTCAAATAGGAGGGATAGGGATGTTATAATGTGATATAAAATGTTTAAAAATAATTATTATTGTGACATCCATACAGGTTCTCATTTAAGATTCATGTGAATCTGTGTCTGGATGTCTATGCAAGGAACATGCGCTTTATTTATTGTTTGTTTGTTTGTGAAATGGAATTTGTTGTTGAAAAAAATATAACAAAGTCATTGTTTGAAAATTAATTACAGTTATAAAAAAATACTTTATATTCATTGGTTATTATAAACGTAATAATGGAGGGAAATTATGCATATATAGGCTACAAATGAAATAAAATGCATTTTATTAAAATTGTAACAAAAATCAAACAAACATCAAATTATTTTGTCATGACCAAACCGCCAATGAAACAGAAAGTGGAGGATAGTGGAAGTGATGAATCTTACTTCTCCTCCGCCAACTGTTGTTGATATTGCTCGAACTCTTCTTGTGTCATTCCCTTCGCTCCAGCTTCTGACTTTTCTCCTTCTGCTTTTTCTTCTGCAAGACCCCCGGTCAGATCCTTCAGCTGCCCTCCTACCATGTGTTTTAACATAAAAGCCATAGTCTTTCTGCAGAATACAGATTTAAATCGCCTGCTTTGTGGATAAGATGTCAGTCACCTGAGAAACTCTTGCTCAGTAATGTCTCGTCCAACTATTGTGAAGAAAACAAAAATGCCACGACTAAAGTCGATGTTTTTCTTTCTTCCGCTCAATTCAAGTTTCAGCACCAAATATTCATAACCTGTACAACGCGGAGGAATTCTCTCTCTCTCTCTCTCTCTCTCTCTCTCTCTCTCTATTTCTGAAGTAACGCGCGACTTCTGATTCATGACGCTTCTGTTTACATGACTGAAGGTGAGGCTCAAAAACGAAAAGAAAAAAACAATATACTTTATAGTGCATGCTGTAGATATTATACATAGCCTACATAGACATGTAGTATTGTATGTAGGCTACATTCTATAAACCGCCTCCAGTCCACTTCACAAGATCCTATAATAATTGTAGCACATAAACACAGAAATGTAGACATCTGATGTTTTTAATCTTTCATAAAATTCTATAACATGGTCAAGGTCACACTACCTAGTGTTTTGTTGTAGATGTGGACACTGTCTAGTGCACACACTGCTTAGTAAGCTATGCTACTTTTTATAGTGCGGAATACCTAGTGTTCTAATTCACAATATTTTTATGATATGTTGCCAAGATTAAGTTATTTTTTCATTTGCACTGTGTACACAAGGTTCAGTGGGCAGTGAAATGCTGTTATGAGGCTCAATTTCAGAGCACTGACATGTAGAGACAGTCATGCCAACAAACACAGGGATGTATGTAAACAGTACACTTGAAGGAATATGAATATAAAATATGACATATATAAGTACAGCATGCAATACTAGGCTATATATATTAAATCTTCTATAGGTGTTTTGTTATAAGATGTTTCCATATCAGATGTATTTTGAGAAATTAAATGCCTTTTAGAAATATTGACACGATACCAGAATTGATTACTTCCAATCAAGTCTTTAGATTTGAACTACAGGTGCATCTCAATAAATTAGAATGTCGTGAAAAAGTTCCTTTTTTCTTGTAAGTTATTTCAAAAAGTGAAACTTTCATATATTTTAGATTCATTGCATGTAAAGTAAAACATTTCAAAAGTTTTTTGTTTTAATTTTGATGATTAGAGCTTACAGCTCATGAAAGTCAAAAATCAGTATCTCAAAATATTAGAATATTTACATTTGAGTTTCAATTAATGACCATCCATACAGTATAAATTCTGGGTATCTCTTGTTCTTTGAAACCACAATAATGGAGAACACTGCTGACTTGGCAATGATCCAGAAGACGAACATTGACGCCCTCCACAAAGAGGGTAAGTCACAGAGGGTCATTACTGAAAGGTGTGGCTGTTTACAGAGTGCTGTATCAAAGCATATTAAATGCAAAGTTGACTGGAAGGAAGAATTTGGGTAGGAAAAGGTGCACAAGCAACAGGAATGACCGCAAGCTTGAGAATACAGTCAAGCAAAGCTGATTCAAACACTTGGGAGAGCTTCACAAGGAGTGAACTGAAGCTGGAGTCAGTGCATCAAGAGTCACCACGCTCAGACGTCTTCAGGAAAAGGGCTACCAAGCCACTTCTGAACCAGAGACAACGTCAGAAGCATCTTACCTGGGCTGTGGAGAAAAAGAACTGGACTGTTGCTCAGTGGTCCAAAGTCCTCTTTTCAGATAAAAGTAAACTTTGCATTTCATTTGGAAATCAAGGTCCCAGAGTCTGGAGGAAGAGTGGAGAGGCACAGAATCCATGTTGCTTGAAGTCCAGTGTGAAGTTTCCACAGTCAGTGATGATTTGGGCTGCCATGTCATCTGCTGGTGTTGGTCCACTGTGTTTTCTGAAGTCCACAGTCAACGCAGCCATCTACCAGGAAATTTTAGAGCACTTCATGCTTCCTTCTGCTGACAAGCTTTATGGAGATGCTGATTTCATTTTCCAGCAGGACTTGGCACCTGCCCACACTGCCAAAGGTACCAAAAGCTGGTTCAATGACCATGGTGTTACTGTGCTTGATTGGCCAGCAAACTCGCCTGACCTGAACCCCATAGAGAATCTATGGGGTATTGTCAAGAGGAAGATGAGAGACACCAGACCCAACAATGCAGATGAGCTGAAGGCCACTGTCAAAGAAACCTGGGCTTCCATACCACCTCAGCAGTGCCACAAACTGATCACCTCCATGCCACGCCGAATTGAGGCAGTAATTAAAGCAAAAGGAGCCCCTACCAAGTATTGAGTACATATACAGTAAATTAACATACTTTCCAGAAGGCCAACAATTCACTAAAAATGTTTTTTTTATTGGTCTTATGAAGTATTCTAATTTGTTGAGATAGTGAATTGGTGGGTTTTTGTTAAATGTGAGCCTAAATCATCACAATTAAAAGAACCAAAGACTTAAACTACTTCAGTCTGTGTGCATTGAATTTATTTAATACACGAGTTTCACAATTTGAGTTGAATTACTGAAATAAATGAACTTTTCCACGACATTCTAATTTATTGAGATGCACCTGTATTAGAAGACATTTGTGAACAGAAAATCCTTTCATTGGTTTAGTTTGTGTATTTTTGAGACTGTGGGCTTGTTGATGAGTCGGTGTGAGTAATAATGAGCCGCCACTGTCACTTCTCTCCTGTGTCCAGCAAATCACAAGACTGCTCAAGTGAAACACCTCAGTCTGTGTCAACTAATTGTATTACATGCAGTGTTAGGCTCTGTGATTCATACTTATATGCTAATAAGACTCTGTGCAGTCTTACATCTGTAGGAAAATTCGTAAAAAACAGAACAAAACAATTATTCATATAAATAATATATTCAAATATACATGCTAACTGATACTAGCATATACTATTTTTTGGTTTTCATAATATATGTGTGTACTGTGCTTTTCTGATAACATGAATAATAATGATATTAATAAATATGTAATTATATATTTTTTATTTTTTTTTAAGTACAAATATTCGTTTTGACCTCTAACCATGCTAAATAGTATTATATATATATATATATATATATATACACACACACACACACACACACACACACGTTCTGTATCAATTTGGCCCAAGCAAGTTCCTTTGGCTTTTAAAATATTCATTTTTCATTGTTATCTATATATTGTTTAGATAAATTGACAAATCACTTTTCTTCAAACATGAATAAAACATGTATAAATATGTCCTCTTTGTATGATATGATGACCTTTCCCAAAGAGACCGGTGAGTCAACGCTTTGTACCATTTGGAGGAATTTTAACAATTACATTTGCTGTGAACATTCATCTTGCTGAATCCAACTGCTTTCAGATGGAAATCTTTGATAACATGAGAGTTTATTCAGAGACGCCACACTGAATCCATTATCATATATGTTTTAAACATGACCAGCTGCAATCTGATTTGTCCTCATTTGTCCAGTGAAGAACAAGAGACTATAATGAATTGCATTTAGCATCTATACAAACAGCAGAGACACTTTCCCAAACCTTCCACAGCACTTATATGAGGGTCAGTGATTCCTCAGATAAATGCCAGGGCATTGAGAAGGTTTGTCCCGGCACAAAGACACTTCCCCTTTCAGCAGGACTCTGAATCACTGTACTCAAGTACCCTTCACGAGGTGCTTTTCTGACCAAAATGCAAACAGCAGAGAGATGCGTTTTGCATGAGAGGAGACTGCCAGAAACGAAAGCATCTCGAGGACTCCACTTCTAGTGTTGATTGGGATTCACACTGGCATTCGAGCTCCCTTAGGCTGGGCGTGGGTGAAGGCCGGATCCGGGCCTGAGCCCAAATGTCACGGGAGAGATGTAAATGGGGGCTGACGAGCACTGCGGACGCTTCTGAACCTACAGCTGGAGGAACTTTGGTATTTTAGAGAATCAAACTTAGCATGTCACTTAATGTTGCTCTCTTCAGGCAAACGCATGAACTCTGCGTGTCACGGAGATAAAGACTGAAGAAACATACCAATCATTGCTGCTATTGACTGCTGGATGGTTTGAAGCTATGGATGTTCGCATTTCGGTTTTTCCCTCATAACGTGAGGTCAGAGTCATTTCCTTTAAACCAAGCGGTTGAATTAAACTCTTCTTACTGTCCCTTGGCAATGTCTTCCAAATAGGCCACAAAACAGAGCAAATCGTGACACATGCATGGTGACATCCACAGTCAAGCGTTCTGGCGTGAAGCACACAGGACGCCCGAGGGGGAAGCTGAAGTCCCGTCTCCCTGACTTACCTCATTCTTCCTTGTTGAACGGGGAAGCTTGTGTGCTTGAAGTCTGAATAAGAATCTCAGGGATCTCGGTTTTTAAGGGGAGGAACTACAGGTGGTTTAGTTCCCTTTTCTTTTCAAATAAATAGAAAATAAAAAATTAAACCAACAAATTACCATATTATAACTATGCAAATTAAGCATCATCTTATTATAATAAGCAATGAGTTCCAGTAGCTTAACTGAAAAGCATATTCATCTACCAAATGCACTCATGCAAATATGCATATTTGCATGCACTGTAAAAAAATATATGAACAATAAGTCATGGCAACTTATTTACATTAAGTTTTTACATGGCAAGTTTTACATTACTGTAACTCAACAAAATAAGTGTTTTTAAAAGTTTTATGAAATTCAACAAGTTGGTTTAATGCAATACTAGTTAAAATGACTTGTACAACTAAGCTGATTATACTGATATATATATATATATATATATATATATATATATTAGTGCTGTCAAATGATCATGATTAATTGCATCCAAAATAAAAGTTTTTGTTTACATAATATGTGTGTGCTGTATATATTTATTATGTATATATATATATATATATATATATATATATATATACACACACATGCATGTATATATTTAAGAAAAATTGTATGTTTATATATTAAATACATATATAAATGTAAATACATGTAATTATTTTCAAAATACAGGTGCATCTCAATAAATTAGAATGTCGTAGAAAAGTTCATTTATTTCAGTAATTCAACTCAAATTGTGAAACTCGTGTATTAAATAAATTCGATGCACACAGACTGAAGTAGTTTAAGTCTTTGGTTCTTTTAATTGGGATGATTTAGGCTCACATTTAACAAAAACCCACCAATTCACTATCTCAACAAATTAGAATACTTCATAAGACCAATAAAAAAAACATTTTTAGTGAATTGTTGGCCTTCTGGAAAGTATGTTCATTTACTGTATATGTATTCAATACTTGGTAGGGGCTCCTTTTGCTTTAATTACTGCCTCAATTCGGCGTGGCATGGAGGTGATCAGTTTGTGGCACTGCTGAGGTGGTATGGAAGCCCAGGTTTCTTTGACAGTGGCCTTCAGGTCATCTGCATTGTTGGGTCTGGTGTCTCTCATCTTCCTCTTGACAATACCCCATAGATTCTCTATGGGGTTCAGGTCAGGCGAGTTTGCTGGCCAATCAAGCACATAACACCCTGGTCATTGAACCAGCTTTTGGTACCTTTGGCAGTGTGGGCAGGTGCCAAGTCCTGCTGGAAAATGAAATCAGCATCTCCATAAAGCTTGTCAGCAGAAGGAAGCATGAAGTGCTCTAAAATTTCCTGGTAGATGGCTGCGTTGACTGTGGACTTCAGATAACACAGTGGACCAACACCAGCAGATGACATGGCAGCCCAAATCATCACTGACTGTGGAAACTTCACACTGGACTTCAAGCAACATGGATTCTGTGCCTCTCCACTCTTCCTCCAGACTCTGGGACCTTGATTTCCAAATGAAATGCAAAATTTACTTTCATCTGAAAAGAGGACTTTGGACCACTGAGCAACAGTCCAGTTATTTTTCTCCACAGCCCAGGTAAGATGCTTCTGACGTTGTCTCTGGTTCAGAAGTGGCTTGGTAGCCCTTTTCCTGAAGACGTCTGAGCGTGGTGACTCTTGATGCACTGACTCCAGCTTCAGTCCACTCCTTGTGAAGCTCTCACAAGTGTTTGAATCAGCTTTGCTTGACTGTATTCTCAAGCTTGCGGTCATCCCTGTTGCTTGTGCACCTTTTCCTACCCAAATTCTTCCTTCCAGTCAACTTTGCATTTAATATGCTTTGATACAGCACTCTGTAAACAGCCACACCTTTCAGTAATGACCTTCTGTGACTTACCCTCTTTGTGGAGGGTGTCAATGTTCGTCTTCTGGATCATTGCCAAGTCAGCAGTCTTCTCCATTATTGTGGTTTCAAAGAACAAGAGATACCCGGAATTTATACTGTATGGATGGTCATTTATTGAAACTCAAATGCAAATATTCTAATATTTTGAGATACTGATTTTTCACTTTCATGAGCTGTAAGCGCTAATCATCAAAATTAAAACAAAAAAAACTTCTGAAATGTTTTACTTTACATGTAATGAATCTAAAATATATGAAAGTTTCTTTTTGAAATAAGTTACAAGAAAAAATGAACTTTTTCACGACATTCTAATTTATTGAGATTGATTGAGCACCTGTATATACTGTATGTGTGTGTATTTATATATACATAATATACACAGTACATACAAATATTATGTAAACAAACTTATTTTGGATGCGATTAATCGATTAATTATATATATATATATACACACACTTAGAAATGGAAAAATCTATGAATTTGATATATACTTTATAACACACGCACACACTTAAAAATCTCTACCAATTATTAAATAATTGCTATTTTTAAATTGAGTATTTTGTTTTATTTTTTAATTACAAATGTGCATGTCATAAAATTAATAAATCAGAAATAGATATTTAATAAAAAAATAAATGTTCTGTTGGCTGTTTTTTTTCTAGTAGAAGTTTTCAAATATTGTACAAATAAGAAGTGAAATATTTCCAGAATTATAATTTATAAGTAGTAGCAGCTCACCATAAGAAACGACCTCAAATATTTGTATATCAAAAATGGAAATGCACACATTTCTCTGTGTTGGTATGTTTTCATTCCAGTGCTTTTGTTCACCAAAGGTAGATTCACCTTCACAGAAAACCACGAATGCAGCATTTCAGTGGTTCAGGTTTCGTTCTAGCTGCATGCTCATGAATCTTCCTCTTCTTGATATCATGTTGCTGATGAGAAACACACACCGAGAAGAAATACAGCATTCTATAGATAGACCAGAGAACAATCCCATCACATCCTGATGGAGGAGCATGTGACGCGATTTTCAAAACATGTCACATATGACAAGTGCATCTGCAGGGCATCGGGATTATTATTACCATTGCACATACGTGTGTCAAAACCTGATGGTGAAAATCTGTCACGTGTCATGACTGTTTGGGTCGCTGCTAAACGGGCAGAAGCTTGTATAGATGATGTGTTTCCTCTCTGGGTGCATTTAGAGTTTCCTTGACTGACCTTTAAGTTGAAAGACCGTACAGTTACATTTAAACGCACACACACACATTCAAAGCTTTTTGGCAGCCTTTTTATTTTTATCAAACTGTTCAGATGGAATGATTTTTTTCTTAAAATATGGCAGCAAAGAAAAAAATATGAAAAGCACTAAGATAAAATTAAGTCCTTCGCAAAAGTCAACATACATCACAGATATTTCTCAAATCTGTATTTGAGGCCTTTTTGTACAATTTCTCAGTTTTATTATTTTTTTTTGTTTTTAATTAAAGCAATCCAGCTTCCACACAAGCCACGTCTCTTTTTAAAGGCCCACAATGTTTATATTCATCCTTTCTGGTTTTGAGGCTCAGACTGACGCATGTTTGAAAAGATGAGCAAGACAGCAGGAAATTCAAGCGCTTCTAAACAACGTATTCAAAAAAATAAAAAACAAGCTCTGGGGCGAGACAGACTTCTGGCATAAAGGCACTGTGAAATGGAAGAAAGATTCTCTGATGGATTTCACTGGCTACTGGAACGGAAAACAGTTTGGGATGAGCATCCGGTCTCCCTAAGTGCCAATTATTGTTCTTGGTTACAAGATTTTGCAGACAACCAGCCTTATGGGTGCCGTAATTTCTCATCATATTTATTGTCTAATGATATTTAGCTGATTTTTCTCTTTTTTTGGCAGAAAATCCTATATGCTAATCAAAAGTCCAAAATAAGGGAGCGTATGAGGACATATCAGAGGAGGCTGAAGATCTTCTAAATCAAAAAGAGGCGAGTTGTTGTAGAGAAGGCCAGCCTCCCCAAAATTAAGAAAATCAAGCCATGACAGCAAAGTAAAAAAAAAAGAGTGCACTTGCAAAAGAAAATTCTGCTAATGTTCAAGTTCGCTGCTTTATGGGTAGATTTTGGTCAGACTGTATGAGAATGGTCCCGTGAAGGTCTTCCTCATGTGTTTTTCCTTTAGTTTTTGTCTTTTATCGGTACAGCTCATTGGCTATGATATCTTGAAGTTTCTGTCTCAGTTCTCTGAAGCTGGGACGCACCACAGGGTCCAGAGTCCAGCACTGCTTCATGATGTCATACACCACCACCGGGCAGCCGTCTGGGGCGTCCATCTTATAACCCTTCTCTACACGCGGGACAACTTCCTTCAGAGGCTGAACAGAGAACAGAACAGAGGATGAAGGACACCACGACTTAGCAAAAATGTGCTGAGGTAGACAACAGTGTCCTCTACTGGTAGAATTTGCATTGATACTACAATTGTAGGAAACAGGCATAATGTGGTATGTGCAGAAATCTTGCAAAATACTAAAAAATATTTGAAATTAAATTAACATAAATAACATTACAAAATGCAGTAATTATAATATCCTAATTATTTTTTATTTAATTTTTTTGATTATTTTAATTTAAATTAAATAATTAATAGTAAAACTAATAATAATAATAATAATAACAACATCAAATAAATAAAATAATCATAAATTATATAATTTTTTTGTAATGTTTCTGCTTTGAAGTGACTTAAGTATTCATATCCTATTTTAGTTATTTTAATTTAAATTAGATTATTATTATTTAAAATAATAATTACAAATGTATTTCTTATTGGTCAAGTTTCTGCAATAAGGTGACCTATTAGCTTAAATTAAAAAAAGTATAGATTTTAATATGCTATTTTACTTTAAAGTGGATTATTAAAACTACTTCACTATTGCCGTTTTTTATTGGCCATGTTTCTTTTTTTTTGTGGCTTGCATGTATTATATTACCATCCAATTTAAAATTTAAATAATTACATTAAATTGGATGGTAATATAATACATGCAAGCCACATGTAGTTGTTATTTATTATAGTTGTTATTAATACAACTATAATAATAATAAATATAATATTACAAATTTACTTTTTATTGGTCATGCTTCTGTTTTGAGGTGTATAGAATTTGGATTAAAATGTACTGATTATAATATTCTATTTATTTTAGTAGTTTTAATTTACACTAGGTAAAATAAATAAGAATTGTATTTATGAAAAACAACTACAAATAAAAAAATATTATTTAAAAAATAATAATAATTGTCATGTTTTGAAGAGACTTACAATTCTTGGATAAGGTACCCGACCAAAGGAATAGATCTCCCACAGTAAGATGCCATAGCTCCATACATCTGACTTGGTGGAAAACGCCTGTTTCAGACAGACAGGTAGAAATAAAAAAAGACAAGAGGATGTTTTTAAACTGTCTCTATTTTAAAATGTCTCTAAACATATTAAAACAAAAGCAGGAAACATACCTTCTCTCTTAAGGCCTCGGGTGAAGTCCACTTAACAGGCAGTTTGGCTGTATCTTGACTAGATGATGCTTCCTTGGTGAGGCCAAAGTCGCTGACTTTTGCCATGTTGTCTTCTGACACTAAAACATTACGAGCTGCCAGATCCCTGTGCACAAAGTTATTGGCCTCAAGATATTCCATCGCCTTGCAGACATCCCTACAAAATAAAGAAAGAAAATAAATGAAGAAAACATTTTGAAAATGTACAAATATGTTCATTTTATAATTACTAATAAGACAAAGCTGGATGAGTGCCAAGGTTTAAAAAAATACAATAAAAGATGTGATAAAAGAAACTCACATTGAGAAATTGATCAAACAATCTCCACCAATAACACTACGTCCTCTGGAGCGCAGATAGTCCACTAGACTACCCTGAAAAAAGAAATTAAGACATTCAAATAATGATTGATATGCTTTAAAGACAAGCTTAAATGTATACGTCCAGTTATTCTCTGTGTCAACAGCTTTGGGTCACTCACTGACCTTGGACATATACTCAGTGACAATGAAGAGGCTGCCCTTCTCTTCCACGATCACCCCCAGCAGCTGTACCAAGTTATTATGCCGTAATTGCCTGTAACAATCAACATGAATATTGATCTTTAAATATAAAAGCCTTATTATTTTTTATTCTCTGTCAATCGGGGAGGACGTACGTCATGACAGAAGCCTCTGCAACGAAGGCCTGCGCTGTTGCGTCATGTTTGATACACTTCACCGCTACTTTCTTGCCTCTGTAGTCTCCGACCATCACATCTAAGAACCAAAAAGAGCAGATTTTTCTAACACTTGCAAGTTCTGATGAATTACTGGCTGCCTGGGTAGTTTATAATGCTATTAATATATGTGTGTTAATTTTTATAAGCTAAACGATGTAAAATCTGAGCCCTGAACCAAATTAATTTAGATTCAATGATATGGATGTTATTTCTTAACAACAACAACAAAAAAAAAAAGGATCTGTACCTCCAAACTCTCCCTTTCCAATAGTCTGGATGAGCTTCAGTTCTTTTCTATTCAGAGCCCAGCCACCTGTGGAAAAGAAAGATTAATTATTCTATTAAAATATCTTTCACAAAACAAACCCTGAAGCCACACAGCATTTTAATTCTCTATAAATCAACAAATTCACGTGCGAGTATAGTCAATAAGTATCTTACTTCTCGAGAACTCATCCTGAGCCGCCACAGTCCCCTCCATGAGTTTAGGTTTGATAAGTCTGGTACAAAGTCCATCTGCATCATTAGTGTAGTGCTGTTAAAACACACAAAAACAAATTAAGCTAATTTACAAACGATATACCATGGAGGTATAATGGTAAAAAGTTAATGTAAATACCATGCACTGGTATATCACACATAGGTTCCATCTATTTGACCAAAAAATACTGTAAAAACAGTAATATTGTAAACTTTAACATTTCAGCATCATTACTCCAGTCAGTGTCACATGATCCTTTAGAAATCATTCTAATATGGGTTCAGCATGCACGTGCTGTCTACTGAACGTAAAGCGGATTACGTTCTGTGGTACTCCACTCAAAATGGAAGACGACGGTAACTCGGGGAGAAGATTAAATTATCGTTTTCTTTGCGCAAAAAAGTATTCTCATAGCTTCGTAAAATTACAGTTGAACCACTGATGTCACATGGACTATTTTACCGATGTCCTTGCTATGTTTCTAGACCTGGGAACATTGCAGTTGCATTGCTGTCTACGGAGCTCTCAGATTTGATCAAAAATATCTTAATTTGTGTTCGAAGATGAACGAAGGTCTTACGGGTTTGGAACGACATGAGGGTGAGTAATTAATGACAGAATTTTCATTTTCTGGTGAACTAACCCTTTAAGAACAAGCACATCCAACGCAGTAAACTGTGATGGCCAGCAGAGGTCGCTGTTGTATACGTATGTTTTATTGATTCCGCTTCCTCTCCTCAGATGAACAAATCCACACAGGCGCCTGCATTCTTATCATTTCAGTGCTGAAATACGTGTTTGTGATTCTATATGTATGGGGGCTATAACCGTGAGGCCAGACGACGAGATAATATTGTTGCATGAATGAAACGGCATCGAGTGGGCTGTTGAAATGATCTGGAACCTGTGCTCGTTTCCTCTTTGTCACTTCCTTATCAACTGTTCCAGGAACTGCGCCGCTGTAACACGCGCGCTCAAAATAACAACACATTTGCATGTCTACAGTCCAACAATAACTGCAGTAATTCTTGGACGTATTGATAATTTCCCTGACAAAAATTACCACGGTAACACACAATAGTTTCTAAAGTTACTAACCATCATAAATGACAATATTGTTAATTAAACTTTTTTTTTTTAATGTTCGACAGTTTGGGGTCGGTAAGATTTTTCTAATGAAATATGTCGCCGAGGTTCCATCTATTTGACCAAAAATACAGTAAAAACAGTAATATTGTAAACTTTAACATTTTAGCATCATTACTCCAGTCAGTGTCACATGATCCTTTAGAAATCATTCTGTTTTTTTTTTATGCTGAAGAAGCATTTCATATCAATATTGAAAACAACTGCACTGCTTAATATATTTGTGGAAACCATGACATTTTTTTCAGTATTGTTTGATGGATAAAGTTCAAAAGAGCATTTATTTGTAATAGAAATCTTTTGTAACTTTATAAATGTCTTTACTGTCAATTCAATGCATCCTTGCTAAATAACTGTTGTTGTTTTAAAATAAAAATTGGTTACATTTAAGGTGTCATAATGAGCCATTCATTACAGACAACAGTGGACAGTATCAATTTGCAGCTTTTATTTTGAATATCTCTCCACTGGTTTTCTGATTAATTTTATGGAGTGGATTGTGGGAAGAATATCATCTGCGGTAGTTTAATCACTATGAACAAAGGCTTATTGTAGACTGTTTAAGACTCGTCCACTTCTTTGGAAAGAGCACAACTGTTCAGCTGAGGCTATAAGGGTGGGAGAAAGAGAGAGGGCGACTGTAGCCAAAATTACACTAAAGAATGTGTGGAATTCCATAATAGAAAGGGTGAGGAGAGACTTGAGGAACCCATAGTGCCTCTGACCACTAAAGTCACCCAGACCCCAATCGAAAATAACCAGAGCAGAACCATCAACACTTAACCGAGAGCGGATCACTGGTTAATCACACAGACCGTATCTAATGAGGCCAATGGACAGTGGAACAATAATAATAAAAAAAAGATATGTAAAATTATACAAATGAGTCATTTACATCTATGTAAATCAGTTCTTTTTAAGCCTCTCTTTTCATTAGCGGTGCACTCATCAGACTATAGGCTTGAATATCACCTCAAATGATGAGGCCTGTTTGAGAAAAGGTGCGCAATGCCCAGAATACCCTATGATCTGCACAGCAACATGCTAAAACCACTCAGAACACCTTAGCAACCACATAGCAACACGCTGGCAGCCAATAAAAAGCTTGTATGTTGGCTGCCAAAGTGGATTTGCACATGTGGTGCTTGCTTGCCTAAGAAAATTTGAATAACTAATTATGTTATAAAGGGGTTTTTAAACTTTCTCATATCAAGGACCCCCAGATATGATGATCCTCTTATGATGATCCGCCTCCTAAAATACAAAAGACAGCTACTGAATGTATTCTGAAGTATTAAAACCCCATTGATATGGCGTGAGATGTGAAGACAGCTAAATTTAATTGCAAAAATAATTGCTTAGAAAATTAAATAAGCTTTTTATGTTATTATACTAAAGCAGAATGTTGCTTTCTTTCCTTAACCTCTCCCTGTCTAGCTAGTATTTACTCTGAACAATGCCTGAAACGTATTGCAAGCACTTCCTGTGTCTATTTGCCTCTTTATAATGAATTGCTTATTATATTCCTCAATTGACCTATCGGTAAGCCCCTCCCCTCGAACGCAGACTAGCCAATGGCAGTCGAGTATCAGTTGCACTGGGAGCAGAACTCGGACATCTTTAGGTTTCAGCGCCATAGAGAAACATTGGAAGATCCAAAGCTCGCATCTGTTTTATGGGGTTTATGCTTCAAAAAAATGGAAAAACGATGTGCCTGTGGTACTTGTAACACTAAGTCCAGGTATCCTGAGAGGATGGGCAATATAATTTATTTTATTACATTTCATGAATCCAAACAAAACAGAGCAAAATGTCCCTAACTATTCAACCCCAATACAAATGAAGAAAAAACCTTCATTGTCTGGTCATACACTCATTAAGTTACAATTTTCATCTGCTCAAGCAGAACGTTAATGTTATCTTGTGCTTTAGGAAGGTATCTCTGGCTAAAACTAGCTAACGTTAAAGTTAGTGAGTCCATGCTAATGTACAAACCTAAATAGCGGACTGATCGTGTCTTGTACAGTGTAGGTCAAAAACACATAAACGAAGGTCTACATTTCAGTGCTTCTCCATATTAAACTTGTTAAATGTACATGAATTTAATCGTACCCTGCGATACATGAACAGTGTTGATCCTGCATGTTGTCATCCGCGATAGTGATGACCGACAGTAATATGAGACTTCTCCCGCTTATATTGTGATCTGTAAACCCTCGCTTCGAGTTATTTTCAAATATTTTATAAATCCCTCCATGGAATATTTAATTCCCATTTGGTGGCCTTCTGTGTCCAAAATTGTGCAAAAACATCGTGGGACAAGGTTTTCACACAGCAGCTGTCATTGTAAGACAGTGAGCAACTTGTTTGTTTGTCCGCGGGAGCAACAGTAACTAAGGGGGGTGGGGCTTACCGATAGGTAGTGTTGCTTTCGTCAACGAAAATTATGACGAAATATCGTCGTCAACGAACCTTTATCACGTGACGAAAACGAGACGAGACGCAACGTAAATGCTGGTCATGTGACGATGACGATAATTAAATATTAAGTTATACATATTCGTTGACGAATAAAAACGAGACTAGAATGCACATAATGTAATTACAAAATTAAAAACTACATGCTAAAATGTCTCTTCATTTTCGTTGACCAAAACGAGACGAAACGTTAATTTTAAATACGTTATTTCGTCTTGTTTTGTCGCGTTTCCTGTGTCTCACTTCAGGGGCTGAAATTCAGGGTTGCCAGGTTTTCGCAACAAAACCCGCCCAATTGCTACTCAAAATACTACCTTGCCTAAAACTAATGCCCAATACGCATTTCGAGGGGGGTTCCCCGTTAAAGTTCGCATTCCAGGGGCTAAATATCACGTTATTGTGGTCACTTCAATCCGCGGACATGAAAAACAACCCGCGGCAACAGTGTTAAAGTAGCCCAATTCTGCGGGAATTAAACCGCGGACTTGGCAACACTCTGCGCAGACGCAGGCGACGTCACTTCCTCAAGCTCCACTCGCGGCATTATTTAGAAGATGACAACAAACAAAGTTAAGTATGACACAGAGAAAGGGACCGATGGCCGGCTTCATCTGACTTCAGTTTACAAGCAATGCAAAGTAACTGAGACACACATTTTATTTGCACTTTTTAGTATGTTATTGTAGCTCGGGCATTCAAGCACCTTGTTTCTCTTTTGTAAGTCATTGATAGTATAAAAAAAATTTCTGGCATTGTCATGTGATGCTATTTTATTTTATTTAATTGTTTTTAAATTACCTTTAAATTTGGTGTGTGTGCCCTGAGCTAGATCAAGCTTTGATCTCTGCAAACCATGTCACTTTTGGTAAAATGAAATTATTATTTTTTCAAATCAGATGTCTTTGGATGTATTCATTGAGTCTAACACTGAGAGCTGCTTTATAACAGAAAATCAAGTTGTAATTCTAACTGAAGCGACACTGACCTTCATGTGTTTGAAATGTTTTGCCGTAAAGAATTAATTTTGGTTTCGTCTCTACTGCTAGGTACTATATACTATATTGACTGGGTTAAATAGAATTGCATTACTAAAAAGAGACTAAAATACAATTTTCATTGACTAAAACTAGACTAAATGTCATCAGTTTTCGTTGACTAAAACTAGACGAAAATAGTCATGGACAATTCTGACTAAAATAAGACTAAAATGCTCAGACTTTTAGTTGACTAAAACTTGACTAGACTAAAAAGAGTATGAACGTGACTAAAACTAATAAAAACTAAAATGACAGCTTCACACAAAGACTAGACTAAAACTAAAATTAAAACAGGCCGCCAAAAACAACACTACCGATAGGTCAATTGTAAGTCGCTTTGGATAAAAGCGTCTGCTAAATGAATAAATGTAAATAAATACTTTCCCTGAAGTATGCTGTTACATGTAAATACAATGGTAAATTAATATGTAAGGGACATTCTGTGACTTAGTGTGACATTCAACTAGAAAAAAACCTTCATTCCCGAACAACACCCACAAAACACTTTCCATAAAGCGCCACCTTCATTTCACAGCTCTTGTTTAGCAGTGTCACTTCCTCCAGCAAGCCTGGACTGAACCTTTGACCTCAAAGCACAAGGTGTGCGTGTAAAAAATTGTTTCCTGGAGGCTATCGTAAATGCTTGCCCCATCTCTGTAGCCAGCGCGTCTGATGTGGACTGACTTCCTGTTAGGGCTATTTTTGTATCTGTGTGTGGCGATCAATTTGAAAATGTTGAAGGAGGCGGTGAGAGGACTCACAGGAAGAAGCCTGTTGGTTTCACAACCCGCTGGGCTAACTTTGGAGTGTGCTTGTGCTGACTATAGAAGTATTTTACCAATCATCTATAAGACCATAAATAGAGCTGTTAGCTATGAAAACAACAACTTAAACTTAAACCAGGTCATAAGCCAGTAACGCTCACCTCCATGAGCTGCATGAGGTTTTCAAAGTACTCCTCCTCATCGATGGACAGTTTGCTGTTGTGGTAGATGATGCGGTAGTGCTCCACCTTGCCGTCACAACTGACACACAGGGTGTAGTCGCCAGGGTAGTTGGTGCTCTCACGCACCAGGAAGAGGCCTGTCTCTGGGGGGTAAAGCAGCCTCTCGGCCTGCTCGCGTGTGATCTTTCCATGGAACCATCTGAGTGACCACAGATAAAAGACATGTGTTTGCTCTGTTCATCATTTACAAGTCATATCAAAGCATGTTTTGTGTTGCTGTGGTCTGATGAAGAATAGTTTTCAGTTTATAAAGTGTAAAGTGCATAAAACCTGTAAGCATTACACAACTGCACACTTACTAACAAATGACTCCTATGAGCTAATGAATCAGTCAGAAAGACTCAGGAACCCAGATGTTTGAGTTTTGAATCAGTCTGACACATTAATTCATTATTCGATGAAAAGGCAAGAGATACTTTTTTTTATTATAACAAACTGCTCGTGATGCTTGGATAAGAGTGTTTGCTTTATAAATAAATATAAATGTAGTCCGATTCACAAAAGATTGACTCTTATGAGCCAGTTCTTTTAATGAATCAGCCAAACAGACTCATGAAAGTTATCAATTTGAATCAGTCAAATGCTTTATAATTTAATGAAGCAGTTACAGATACTCTGAATATTTTTTAAATAAACAGTATTTTTCTATAGAAAATCCCAATATGTTACAACTATAGTATTGTTTTGTTTAGTATAAAAGCAGAATTAACTGAATGATAATTAACGTGATTTAATATTAATATTAATTATATATCATATATTATGACTGATTGTTTGTGATGTTCCTCATTTGAAAGACGCTTCAGATAAAAGCATTTTAGAACAATAAACAGAGTCTGATTCATAATGACTCTTATGAGCTGGTTCTTTTCATGAATCAGTCAAAAACTCATGAACACTTTCAATCACCAAAACAATGTTGCTGTAATGGTATTTGACTTTAAAAACATTAAAATGTATCACATAGAATAGTATTGTTTTGTTTAGTTTAGTTTAGTAAATGTACTTAGGACTAGCTATCGGGAAAATTTAGTGAGAAACACTGATTCAGATACATAATATTGTGCACAAGACTGAGAAAAGGAAGCTAAATTACAGGCTTCCAAAAGGAGCGCTGGCCTTGCCTGGCCCTTCTGTGGCTTCCCTGGCATGACAAACATCCAATCTGTATCTCCCAATTACCCACACATATACATACACACCATCGAAAATAAACCAAAGCTGTGCACTAGACGACAAAAAACGACGGCAACCGTCACAATCTGCTAAACCCAAACACATCTAAAACTAAACCTACCATTACACATGACTAAAAGCAGACAGCCAGATCCCATACATCAGGTTTGAAGGATTCACTTGACGCTGCATTGCCACGCTAAATAAAACTGAGACGTCAGCGTCATTATATCATTGTTCCTTCTAAAAGCAGCAAGTAATTGAAGAATATCACATGCTCTCTTACAACCGAACCCTAATCGTGATGCATGTCTCTGGGCCTTTGCATATCAGATGCTGAGAGATGGAGTTTTTCCACTGGCCTGAGTGCTGCTATTTGTATAACTCTCTGATTTCTCCGTCTATTTTAAACAGCTGGCCGATTCAAATGAGTCCTTGGGTTATTGTGCTGGACCGGAAAGCAGGAAGACATTTGTGTATTATTACAGATATATGGTAGTAGGTGATCTGTGATGATGTCAGTGATACATGCTAAATATAGCACGCTAATGTTTGCATGTATGAAACGTACACAAACACTCTCTTATCATAGTTCAAGTGAGGATCAGTGAAGACAAACCGTGTTTTATATGTATATAAAAAATGCATGCAATTGAACTATGTACTTACGGCATAAGGCTCAGTTTACCGCCTGATTTCACTCCTTCTCTCTTCTGAACGTAGTTTGCTGGTATGGTACCCTCTTGTCCTGCTGCGTTTTTAGCTTTGTACCAGTTTGGATCCTGGAAGGAAGCACCAACAAAACAATTTTAAATGAATAGTTGCCTTTATATTTAAGCTCATGTCATTCCACATCTATATGACAATTTCTTACAGAAACCACAAAACAAGATATTTAGCAGGATGTTCACGCTGCACAGTAAAACTGTATTTCAGCAAATACTGACTTGAATTTCATTCTGTTGCTCACACAAACCTATTGTATGGCACAATTATGATATTTCTAAGCCATTTTGGGACCATGGCAGCTATTAGTTCCTATTCACTAGTATTGTACGGTAAAAGTAGTGTAAATACTCTGCCTAATATACTTAGTAGGCAAACATTTCCTCTAAAATCTTTACAAATACTGAAAAGTCTGGGATCAGTATTC
The DNA here is from genome assembly GCA_027422415.1 of Schizothorax lantsangensis. Lineage (NCBI taxonomy): Eukaryota > Metazoa > Chordata > Actinopteri > Cypriniformes > Cyprinidae > Schizothorax > Schizothorax lantsangensis. The sequence continues at coordinate 15,617,314 of CM049854.1, read as the reverse complement.
AAAGAGAGGATGGATTAAACTGATCAATAATTCATAGGAAATACATTTATAATGTTTGTAAAAATTCTAATAGATGCTGTTCTTTTGAACTTTATTTATCAAGGAATCCTAAAACAATTATCACAGTTTCCACAAAAATATTAAGAAGCAAAACTGTTCTCAACACTGATAATAATAAGAATGTTTCTCCAGAACCAAATCATCATGATTAGAATGATTTCTGTAGGATCATGTGACACTGAAGACTGGAGTAATGCCGCTGAAATTTAGCTTTGCATCACAGGAATAAATTACATTTTAAAATACACTCTAAAAAACGCTGGGTTATTTTTTCAACCCAAATGCTGGGTTGAGACCGCTGGGTAAGGACGTTGGGTTGTTTAAACCCAATTTTGGGTTGAAAATTAGTCTTTATCATAACCCAGCGGCGCTGGGTTGGGAACGCGGACCAGAAAGAGAGCACGCACGTCACGTCAACATCGGACGACACCAGTGCGAGAAGCCGCCATTTTCTCAGCCTGAAAGAAGCGAGAAGCGAGTGAAAGATGTTATGGTAAGTAAAGATTAAAAATGTAAAGTCATCCTTCATTGTTTGTGTCCGGGAGTATTTTGAGGTTTTATGGAAGGTGGAAATAGTCCGAAAAGAGCTTATATTGAAAAAAAATTCGCCTCAGAAACGGAGGGCTTAACGGCCTCTTTTACTGAACGGAAGAGATGCTTTTAATATAACGTCCGTGAGTGTCTTATGTCATATTTACATAATATTTTACAATATCTGCACTTTTTGAGGTGTTAATGGATGGTTATTATGTTAATTCGTTATCTTATTTTTCGCGGTTAAACTCAATGTAGTTTCCTAAAGGAAACGGCGTTATGCAATAAAGACTAGCATAATTATTTTGAGGCTGATGATTGTTAAAAGTAATGTTTTGTATGTAATATTTCAGACTTATTGAGCTTGTGTCTTCATTGTGCCCGCGCCGGGAGTTAAGGACACAGCAGCCTGCTTGTGTGAGGAGGCGATTTTCTCAGCTTCTTCAGAAGAGAGGGAAAGACGGTTTTAAGGCAAGTAAACTTCATAATTCCATCATGTTATCATTTTATTTTTTTACTAAGACTAAAAGAATGTTTGTTTTTTGTAGATGTTGAAAGCCAGAGACCTAGGAGAGCATCATTCTTTTGAGATTGATGTAAGTTATTTTTAGAAAATAAATGTTTCTGTTGTCTCCTGCCTGTTTACTTCACATTTTGATGCAACAACAGTGTGATTACGTGTTCATATTTTATGTATACCATTGATGTCTGTTTTTTTTATTGCAGAACACAAACCAACTTTGGAGTTGTCTGATTTGGAGAGCCATCATTCTTGGTCTTCCTTTCTTAAAGGAATGGTTCACACAAAAAATAATTTACTTGCCCTCATGTCATTCTAAACCTATAAGACTTTTGTCTGTCTTTAGAACACAAATTAATATATTTTTAATTTTCTCTCATAATTTTTTGTTAACCCATTGAGAGTCTAGATAATCAGTATTTTCAAGCTTCAAAAATACAGAGTTATTGTAGAAGTAATCCATGCCAATATTTATATATGAATAAATCTTAAATTATATGATAGCGAACATGTCTGTTCAGAAGAAAATGTTGGTCTCCCAGACTTGCAATGGAGGACAAAAATGAAGAGAATATTAAATATATTTATTTGTGTTCCAAAAATTTGCAGAGTTTGGAACATGTGGGAAAGTAAATTATGACCATTTTCATTTTTTGGTGAACTAACCCTTTAAAGAGCAGCCCTCCACGTACATGGAAATTTGTGAGGTATGTGAATGTCATGACTGTTTTAATGTTTCAGTAAAGTAGTAGCTTTCTGAAAGCAGTATATTTATTTAAACAATATTACATGCCCTCACACTAGTGCTGCCATTATAGCATTCTAGAGCGCTGTGGTAGACAGACATTAAACAACCACACAAAGTGGTTGAAATTATAAAACAGACTATTTACCTATCCTTACTGATGTGGATGCACCTCTATCTGAAAATGGACAGTTTAATTAAATGTTTTCTTTTTTCAAATGTTTTTCTCTTTTTAGGCCACTGATGAAGAACAGGCGGTGACTGGGATGAATGCTGGTCAAAGAGGAGAATGACCTTTCCCCCAAACTGATGCAACAGTGGTTGTAAAGGAGGACGCTGCCCTGGATGTTGTAAAAGATGTGAAAGTGACGTGACATACGGCCAAGAATGGTGACCTATACTCGGAATTTGTGCTCTGCATTTATCCCATCCTAAGTGCACACACAGAGCAGTGAACACACACACACACACCGTGAACACACACCCGGAGCAGTGGGCAGCCATTTATGCTGCGGCGCCCGGGGAGCAGTTGGGGGTTCGGTGTCTTGCTCAAGGGCACCTCAGTCGTGGTATTGAGGGTGGAGAGAGTGCTGTACATTCACTCCCCCCTTCTTCATGACTATATCAATTATGCTAAAGAGATCATGAAAATTGACAGTGATGCATGATCTGTATTCATGGACTATGAAACAAACTATAAGTGTATAATTTGTAAAAAACCAAATGTTAAATGCTTGTTCTGTGTTGTTTAGTAGAAATGGAGTTTACACTGTCATTCATACACATGCTCACGTTCTTTCACACACATGCTTCTGTTAAATGTTATAATATCAGTGTTAATGTTGTGGTTTATGTGTGTACTCTCATGCCAGAATAGTTTGTAAAGAACTTAACTATTAACTAATTGTACAATTATTGTATAATAGTGCTTTTGAATGTCTTTTGAATAGTGAATAGTGCTTCTGTATATTTTTATACAATATATAAAATTTACCAAAAAAAGTCAAATTTGATCTTAAAAGTTATATTCAACAAATGTTCAATGCTTCGTTTATAAACTCTGTAGCTGTTAATGCCATACTTTTCTGCATTTCTTCTTACATGCATGTTACTTTTTGACTGTTTTCTCTTGTTGTTTTTAATAAATATTTATCTTTTGATACTCATTCTTTGTGTGTAAAAGTGATTTTAAAATGAACAAGATTTGTAGGTTTAATGCCTAGCTCGATTTGGGTTCATTTTAGCCTAGCAATGTAGTAATTTTAAACCATAAAAAAGCAACCCAGCATGCTGGGTTAAACATCATAACCCAACTTGTTGGGTTAAAATAACCCAGCGCTGGGTTCGTCCCTTTTTGACCCAGCGCTGGGTTGCCAAAATAACCCAAATTGGGTTGTTTTTAACCCAGCAGTTTTTAGAGTGTATGTTCAAATTTATTCAACCACATTTTAAATTGTATTAATGTGTTAACAATATTACTGTATTTTAATTATTTTTAAATATTTTATTTTTAAAGTATTTTAATATTACTGGATCAAATAATTGCAGCCTTGGTCAGCAGATAATTTTTTCAAAAACAAAACAAATCTTACTGACAACAAACCTTTAATTGGTAGTGTACAAAAATTCTAAAATTAAGTTTTATTTTTTACATTTTTAAATTAAAAGGATAATTTTGAGGGTGAGGATGTATAAATGATGACAATCTAAATGTGTAATTCTAACTTTTCAGAAATTTACCTTAGTTACTCCAATTATAGTAAGGACATCTCCTTTGCACATAGGCAAGTCCTGGTCAGTCGTTCCAGGGAAGTTGTACCTGGATACACACTCGGTGCCCGGAGGCCAGGTCGTCTAGAGAGGGGAATGGGAATATAAGGAAAAGCCCTTGATGTACAAACAGGATGCTGTATAAATGAAATAAAGTCATAATTCACATTATATCCTAATGGCAACATTTCAAGGTTTGTGTTACCTCAATGGTAGACATAGCTGAGGGAAATCGTCCTCTCACAGTCGACCCGTTTCAGCTGGTAACATCAGAGCTGAGCCTGACGCGTACAGCTGCAGCCAGAACTGGCCAAAGATCTGTGAAATAAAAAAAATAAGTCATTATTGGATGCACTTTAAATTAAAATAACAATACTACTTAATCAAACACTCAAATAACATTAAAAACACTGAGCATGCGCCTCAATACTAAAGGTCTCTGCACACTGAGTACGAAATGTTCGTCCGAAATTTTCGCACATTAAAAAATAAATACGACCTCACGTTGAGTCAATCACATTTGCACACTGCCTCCGAAACTTTCGTCCGTCAAAAAAAATTCGGATCAGGTTCGATTTTCTGCGTTTTTGCATCCGTTGCATGCATTTTGATAGGAAAGGATGAGGAATACGAAAAAACGCATGCGAAAATTTCGGACTCAGTGTGCAATGGCCTTAAATCCTGAAAAGCATTTACAAGTAATACAGATACAGAAAATGAACTTTAGCAATGACTCAAAATTAGATGAACCAAGCATGTCAGCAAACACTGTTTACCAGCAAATACAGTTCAAGCACACACACTTTCAAAGGGGAAGTGGCGGCTGTAGATTTTCCGATGCCTCAGACAGGAAGAAGAGCTGAGCAGCAAGCAGGCTTGCAAAAAGCCTGTTAAATATTCAGTGTTAGCAGAGGGCATCACGCCAGCCTTAAAACAATCACTTTACACTTGGAAAAGCCTCTAACTTAAGCTAAATATACTGATGAACCTATATTACCAATGATTGACATATTTTAGATACTCAGAAACTCTATATAGGCCATAATCACAGATTAGGTCACTTCTTGTTTTTTAGGGTTTTTGTAAATCCATTTTTGGAGACTGTTGCCATTATTTATACTTAAATATGTGAAATTAAATAAACAATTTTTTATTTATTTTTTCATGCTAATCAGTCAGATTTTTACATGTCAGTCTGATTCTTCTGGTCCACGTGGCCACTAGATTAGATCTAGTGCTGTTTACTCAAAGATCTGGCTGTAAGATTTGGTCTCCTCATGTTAACATGAGGTTAAATAAAACTGTGCTGTTCTACAATTAAAATATATTACTATGGAAAAAATGAACAGCTTGAGAATTGAGAACACCAGAAAGCAGAAATGAGAAAAAAAAAAAAAACTTTTCACTTTCGTGGTGATGCGCAACGTGAAGTTATTATTGCTCTCTTTCCACTATGACAAGTTTTGTAGGGAGAAGAAACTTCTGAACTGAACTTGAACTTAAACTAAAACAAATGACACCTGCAAGTCTGCCGTTCTCACGTAACACTCTCATGGGAACAAATTAGCAGGCAGTTAGGGACGATTTCTTACGGGAATTAAACTGCACCTGGAAGCAGAAACCAAATTTACCTGAAACATTTCTGCTCTACAATAGAAGTGAACAACATAACAGAAAACGTAGCTGCAACTGAGCAGTTATTTGTAGGCGGAAATCTAGAGCTTTAAAAGTCAACATGAAACTGCATTTGCAACATTTTGTTTCGTAATGTGATGTATTTCAACAAAAATAAGATGAGGGCCGTGATTTTATTCATCGGTACCATTAATTCGTGCTAAATATAACCAGGAATGGTCATTAAGAAAGTAAACGGGCTCCGTTTTGTTCACTTCAAAAGTGGTGCACATTGGTTTTGATACCTTTTACAGCTATTTGCAAGTTTTCTATCATTCTTTGTGTGTAACAGTGAAATTCACACCGGTTCAATCCGCCCACCTTATTTTCACAAGAAGCACGGTGCATGCGGTGTGCTTGTGAACTACATATGATACAACACTGAGCGCCTTGACCTCATTAATATGTCAACCAACGCTGACTGCCAATCTGTTCAATGCAAAGTAGCTCTGGCTTGAAAGCTGCAGCAAGCTCCACAACATGAAGTCACTTCCTGTTTGAGCTGCCGAGACTAAAACAGTCTTCCTGTATTGGCACGCAGGCGTTGGTGGGTGATGAGCACTATGGGTTGAAGGGTGCTGGCTAGAGCAGCAGACGGTAAAAGGGGCGCCAACATCAGCTCAATCCACAGAAGCCCTTACAGTGAGGATATAACACACTTCCCTTTAAAAACACAGTCTTCCCCTGCTGCTCGGACTACCTAATTTTATACTCCCCAAACATAGGAATAGCATGAATCATCTAAAGACAGGAAACTAATTGTCGTTGTAGTAGCTTGCCATTTCAAATATGTCAGAATTTGTCAGTTTTAACGGTTATTTTTCAAAATGCCTGAGTACAGGTACAAGGAATTAAAGCACTCATTTTTCAGGGCAGAATGAAACCATTTTGTTTGTATCATAGTAGATCAGTGTTTTTTAGGCCAAGAACCCCTTGATGAGAGACATGGAGCAAGTTAATTATTGTATAAAATTGAGTGTTGCGCTTTAAGAAAACACAAAACAAAATAAAAACTAAACAAAACAAGACAAAATGAAAACTAAACAAACAAGACAAAACAAAATACAAACAAAACCACTAAACAAAAATAAACAAAACAAAATGAAATGAAAAATAAAAACCACAAAACAAAATGAGAAACTAAACAAAATTAAAAAAAAAACAAGACAAACTAAACAAAACAAAATAAAAACAAGACAAACAAACAAACCTCAAAACAAAGAAATAATAAAAAACAAAACTAAGATAAAAAAAAAAAATTGTTAAATGACTGAAATGAACGGTGCAATAAAATAATGCCACAAGTGGTCTGCAAAAAGTGTCAGGAAGACATTGTTTCAATTTAAGTAACCGCCTCTCTTTACCGCACATGCCAAGTAAAGCAATGAGCTATTAATATCACACTCTCATAATCCACTTGTTTGCCACTTGAAGCTACCTGTGCTTCATTAGGCATACATTATTATTACTCATCATCACAGAAATCATCTGTCACATATACTTGCGGTAGAGATTTGAACAATCCCTCTAACTTCATGCAATACACTTTGATGCAGAACTCAATCTGAAATTGTACAACTGAAAAAAAATCCCATTGATTTTCATCAAAGAATCTGCCCATAACACCCTAGCAACCACCTAGAAACATAAATAGAAATCTTATGCTAACCCTGTAAACAGGCCCTGTGAAAAAATGTGAAGTACCCGATATTTCCGACTTGCATTAAATAATTTGACTGTCGCACTGACACTAAGCTGTGGAAATCGTCCAGATGGTGTTATTGAGTTTAAGCTCACCCTAAACAACCGTAACAGAGGGAAACAAATGATGCAATCATGTGAAAACACCTAAAGATGATGCACACAGACAAATAAAATGTGTGGCACATCAAAAAAGCAGGATGCTGCCAAATCTGAGCAACATCCAACCACAAAAACGGCTCATTTAGAAAACAAGAGGCTGACATTCAAAGAAGAATGCATTCACCAATCAAAATCAATGAGGCTTTTCTGTGATCAGCAACAATTTCGGGGTGTGCCTTGGCATATCCCTTGTTACAAATGATATCATTGTTTAAGGACTGCATCGGCTGGGCTACGCCTCGCACAAGAGGACTTTTCATTCCTTGAGTATCTGAAAACTTGCAGCAGACTTCTGGAGGCCAGCGGTCAGCTCACTGGCACTGAATCCAGGCAACTCTGGTGGCTCAAAGATGACAGGGACTGCAGAAGTTTCCAGAGGGTATGATGTAGAACCAAAGCCTTTCCTTTTATTCACACAGACTTCAACAAAAGCGTCTTTGTATGCCAGAACTGGAAGCTCCAACCCAGTTCCATCAAGGCTGGGTCAAATTATTCGATTTTGGTTTTAAGGACAACACGGGTATCCTTAAGAATCTTGTATGTAATTTCACATACAAATATAAGTGTCCAGTAAAGGAGTTGAGTAACTTAAGCACTAACAAGGCTATGACAGAATTTTTTTCAGTGCTTTTCATGTTGCTCAGATTTTCACACACACACACATACATATATATACATATATATATATATATACACACATATACATATACATATACATATAAATATGCATATTTCACGTTTTATGTTGCAATGTTAAACTGCTTTAAATTACTTTTTTTACATCAATCTACACCACTGCTTTAAATTACTTTTTTCCCCCCATCTTTGCAAATTTACAAAAAAAAAAATTTTTAACATCCATTGCATAAGTTTCATAGATTATCTGGGACCAAATTTAGCTAGGTATTCATATTATCTGGGACAGTTGATTTTGTGAAGTTATTCATATTTCAATTGATATTACCACAGCACAAAATAAGGTCAAAGCTGAAAATATATTAGAGTCAAAGAGGGATTGCTGGGCATGTCGCCTCCAAATCCATAATGGAAGGTTTGCAACCTCTTCCTCCCCTCCTTCTGCTTCATTGAAGGGTCACAGAAGCATGTAGCCTCCATTATCCATAATGGAAGACGTTTGGAACAACTAGGACTCTTCCTAGAGCTGGCCTCCTGGCCAAACTGAGCAATTGATGGAGAAGAGCCTTGGTTAGAGTGGTGACCAAGAAGCTGATCATTGCCAAACTCAATGCTCTCCTCAGTGAAGATTTTTGAGGCGATCACCGATTGCCGATCACAGAAAGCAGTACCTGCCGATCCAATCACCGATACCGATCTTTTTAAAGCCTTCTTTTTATCATGTAGAATTATTTATAGTGATACTCCAATAAGGATTTTTAGACATTTACTCAGGGCCTGAATTTCATTTTTTAAAATGGGGGAATTCCCCTCTTAGTTGACTCTTGTGAGAGGGGATTTTTTTTTTAAGTTGAGGGGTGGAGGAGGGCATTTTTTTGTCATTTTTCAAAAATATATTTTTATCTCACCTAAATGTTTGATCTTGCAGTGCATTTTTGTTTTTACAATTGTGCAATTATTGCACAATAGCTTACACACCGCACAAGCCTGATTTCCACAAACACAACATTTATCCATTATTTTGATTTCAAATCCAAACATTGTTACTGAAAATGCTTTTTCTTTTTCTTTTTTTTTTTAAAAAGTACAGTAATATTTCATAGACGTGTTTAAACGCAATAAATATAAGCAACATTATTCAATGCTTTTTACTTTTTTATATTAAGTTGCTCATGCAAGTAACTAAATATTTGAACTACTTCTCACATTATCACAAGCATTCTAAATTAAAAATTACCATTGACAGAAACAGTCAGTTCTACCGCCTCTTTTGCATTTAAATCTTTATTACAAGCAATCCTGCTGTTAATAAAGAAATTTGTTTTCCTACCTCCACGAGTGCCATCTATTATTGCCTTGTTTATCTAAAAGTGCTCTTTTCGTTTAAACCTAGCCAAAAACTCATGTGTTGACTGAAACACAGTAGACTTTAATTATATGCATTTATGGTGTAATTATTACATGTTCGTGTCAATCCTTGTTCATATTTACCGCAAATAATGAGCTGTCACTTTAATTCTGCGCGTGCAGCAAAGCAAAAATAGACTCATTGCGGAAATGATCTCTGCACTGCAGCAGACACACCTGAACGCACTGCCGGACCGCAACCGTGTGCAGTGTGAACACTTTAATCCGTTAACATGAGCATGGAAAAAATACGCACTGCAAACAGAGTATGTGTGGACCTGGTGTGAACCTGGTGTTATGTGTGTGCGCTTCGAGTGTGAATGAGCGGCCAGTCTCCAGGAGAGCACGCGAGTGCTGAATGGTTAAACACTGGCAACAATTAAAAAGAAATGCAATTTATAAACTTTAGTGACGATGCGACACTGCCTCGATTGTGCAAGTGACAATTCCTGTGTCAACTGTGCAGCGTGCAGCTCGCTTATAGTGCAGACGCGATGTGATTTGAAGCCATTTGCACACTTTGAGAGAGTAATTTCACGCTGTTTGTGAAATTACGTCTCACATAAGGTTTTTAAAATTAATTTATACGTTTTTTTTAATGAAGAAATATGATTTGTACCTCACCTTCAGCATTATAATTATTTTACCCACGCCGGGCAGAGACTGAGTCGGTGCCGCTGCATGCCAAACCGTGCTCTCACGGCAGGCACGTCATCAGCAGTAGACCGGTTTATGAGATCGGCCTTTATAGAGGCCGCCAATCAAACATCCCAAAGCAATTATCGGCCGATAGTGATCAGTAGCCGATCAATTGGAGCACCCCTAATAAAAACACACTTGGAATTTGCAAAGCAGCACCTAAAGGACCCTCGGACTTTGAGAAACAAGATTATTTGGTCTGATGAACCTCAATTCCAAGCATCAGCACCTGCAGAGTACCATCCCAAAAGTAAAGTGTGCTGGTAGAAGCCTCATGCTGTGGGTCATGCCTCATGCTGTTTTTCAGCGGCAGGGACTGAGGGACTCATCAGAATAAAAGAAAAGCTCAATGTGTCAAAATATTGAGATAGCCTTAATGAAAACCCAGTCCAGAGTAGGGTTGGGCGATGTCTACAAAATTGGCATCGGACGATGTCTATAGTGAAACATCACGATGGACGATGAAATCGGGGGGCGGGGAGAGGGGAGAGTTAGGGGGTGTGCCCGAAGAGTGAATACATATTCAGTAGGGTTGGGTACCTTTCACATTTGAACCGGTACCGGCACCGGTACCCAACGGTACCTTTTTTCGGTACTTCACTCTCTGTGTAATAACAAAAACATTTATTTCAGTGAAAAAATAAGTCCAAAACTCTCAATTTCAACATTTTTAACAATAGGGCCCTACAATTTTTTTTTTTTTTCCTTCCAGAATTTTTTTTTCCTGATAATCAAATGAAGGCATGAAACATTTATTTTTAATCAAATGAAAATTAAACCCTTTTATTTTTTGGCAAACAAACAGAGGTTTATTTTTAATCAAATGTTAAAATTAATACCCTTTTATTTTTTGGCAAACAAACAGAGGTACTGTTAAAAATTGTGTGAATATTCATTTAAAAAAAGTTTTAATAATAATTTTATTTTTCTACAATTTAAAAAAAGTTTTAATAATAATTTTATTTTTCTACAATTAAGTGGTTAATGTAGTTGTAATTATTTTTATTTAATTGTTTTATTTAAATTTGACAGTAAATGGAATATATAAAGACGTACATTATACTGTACAAAAGTAATACAAGAGAAATATATTTCTCTTACATGTTAAACCGCACTTTTATTTTGACAGGTTGCTGGGAAGTTTCTGTGTGTATACAGTATATGATGCTAGTTTTCTCAAATGAAACGGTAAAATTCTCATGAAGTGACTCTCACAGCCTGTAAGTTCATGTCATGTCATCATGTAATGAGATGCAGAGACCGAAAATCACCGGGAGTTCACGTGTGCTTCAGTATTTGTGAAGTAAACAAAACCGCATCTCAGCCATTCATACATACCAAGGCTAACGGAACATGCAGGATTCATATTTAAACCGTCTTTTTGCATTTTAATATTCACATACACTAGTTCATATCGCGATTCGAATTAAGTGACAGACCTTCTTTTATTCATCCAAAAATTTACGAATTCTGTGGCATTCCGCGCTTTAGAGTAAATTCCATTTTTATGAATGGACTTGAACTCCGCCATCCTGTCCGCATTTTCGCGGAAACCATATGACCCTAGAAATGTAAGCACACTTCAGAACATTTCGGTTTGCCCGGTGTGTTGCGTTTTAAAGAGTTGCAGGGGTGACATGTCACAGGGTCTGTCTCTGTCTCTCTCTCTCGTATGCGCCCAAATGCGTTCTCAGGTACCGAAATTTGGTACCGAATGATTTAATGTGAATCGATACTCGGTAGTACCGACGCAATTCGGTATGTACCCTTAAAAGTACAGAGTTCAGTACCCAACCCTAATATTCAGAAAGACTTGGGAAACACATAACGATTGCCTGTTACATTACAGTACATACAATTTCACTTACCACATAAACAGAGTAAGGAGAGATGACTGAGGATGATGGCGAATGGTTTGCAGATCCTCAGCACCACTGACAAACATCTAATCTTGTATAATGTGTGGTAAGTACTGCCGCTCCATAGTATAAACAGAGTAACTCGCGCAATCGCGAATCTCGAAAGTAAAACTAAAAAGCGATCGTGCATTCAAAAGCAGTTTCAATGCCAGGCATAATAGAAGATGATGACACCCTGATGCCCGCAATTATATACAATACAGTATAATTTCCCAATGATATAACTGTGAGAAAGTATTGAAATATGTATTTTCCTCCCATCTTGTATTTATTCCCTTTAGGGGTTCCATAGTACACGTCATTTTCTTTCCAAACATGGTATTGGAATGCAGTGGATTGCGGGGGGTACGGGATCACAATGTCGGCTCAACATGTCTATCAGCCATCGGCGATGGACGATGGCATCGTCTATCGGCCCAACCCTAGTCCAGAGCATTCAGAACCTCAGACTGGGCAGAAGGTTCACCTTCCAACAGGACAATGACCCAAAGCGCACAGCAAGAGTGGCTTATAGACAACTCTGTGAATGTCCTTGAGTGGCCCAGCCAGAGCCTGAGCTTGAACACAACCAAATATTTCTGAAAATGTGCATCTGCCCCCATCTAACCTGACAGAGCTTGAGAGGTGAAGAGGTGAGGAGAAGAATGGCAGATAATTGCCAAATGCTTATGAGAAAAGCTTGTCGCATCATACCCAAAAATACTTGAGGCTGTAAAGGTGCTTCAGATAAGTACTGATTTAAGGGTTCTTTTTTGCTTTGCCATAATGGTGTATGGAGTGTAGATTGATGTGGAAAAAAAAAGTAATTTAAAAGTTTAACATAAGGCTGCAACATAAAACGTGAAAAAAATGAAGGGGTTTGACTTTGAATATATATGACTTTAAGATTCAATTCATTTAAGGTTCATTTCTATGACTTTTCCAGACCCACTTTTCCTCTCATATTTCCATGACAGAGGGAGTCCTGATTATCTTTAAGTCAGTCCTGAAACAAAGCCTGCAGGCTATTAATCCAAACACCTTTGAATGTCACACAAAACGTCACAGACTGTGATTTATGCCGTCATGTTCAAAGTGAAGCATGTGTGAGAGCAGCAGTGAGACTCCGTAGGGGAGGCATGACAGTTGCCTTCAGGCCACACGAGGAACCAGGAAACCAGCTTCAATGAGAGAGAGAACAGAGACGTGATGTGCTCGGAGATAGAGAGGATTCCAGCCTCACAGCCTTTCATCCCCTAAATCCATCTACTTCACATCCTCTTAACGAAACATCTGACCTATTAGGACGCTTACAAAAAACTACTATGGGTCAGCGTGCGACCCTAATGTTTGGATGCTCTTCAATTCTCCCTTTCTGCCACAAATGGGGCATCTTTCAGCATGCTAATTTAATGAGTACAGTCAGTGTGTTTCAGGAGGGCCGCTGAGATATGCTCTCTATTTTTAGATCAGTTATGAAGTGCTAACGTGTCAGGGTGGATCTATGAACATTTCAGAGGGAAATGCTCAATATCAGGCATTCATTCGTATATATTCGTTTTCATGCCTTACTGCTCTTGAAGGTTATTCAGAAAGGCTTTGCTGAACAAACTGCATTAGTCTGGATAGGATAGGATATTGTAGTTACAGTATGCGAGTCTAGCACAGATATTAGTTAGATAGACAAAAAGAAATCCTAATCCTTCTGATATTACCAAAATAATGAGAAAGCGCATGGTAAGTACCAGTTTTTTTAAATGCAGTACCATGGTAATGCTGTAGCATTCTTTCAACTGCATGAAAAGAATTATAGCTACATGAATATGATAATCATGGTGATACAATCTGAAACAGTTTCTACACCACTATTGTACTTTTTGTAAAGGTAATTATTGGCCTTTTGCTGCTGCATGTGTATGAGAAGATGAAGATGAAAGTGAAAAGCAGCATTATGGTATGTGAATTTCTTGTGAAACTTTTACTGTCAGTGCACTGGGGCAAGTTCCAACAGGTTGAGAGATTGTGACCTCAGGTATTCTGCTCACCACTCCCCCCCGACTATATTCAGCACATCACATCTGACGACTAGGGCTGGGTATCGTTCAAAAAATTTCGATACCGATACCGATACCTTGAGTTCGATACCGGTTCCTGAATGATACCTTTTTCGATAACCAATTTTATGAAATCAGTTTTAACAAGATTACATTATGTCAAAAAACTATTTTTTCAGCTTGTTGACATTTATACAGACTCAAAGCCTCATCTCCTGAGCCACTGCACAAAGGAACAAAATTTATCAAACAATAAATCAGAGCAAATCATTTTAATAAAGTTCAAATAGTTTTCAGTTTACACATCTGTTAGGCTACGTTTACACTAGTGCGTGTTCGTTTTAAAACGCATAGCTCAGACAGAATCATCATTTCTATTCATTTATTCTAGGTTGTTAAAGACTTCAAGAAATTGAAAATCTTTATCCACTTTCATAAGTGGGTGTTTTATTTTCTTTCACCATATGTTTTATTGTTATTAAATTCTGGTGTAGTATGTCTAGTTATTTGAATGCATAAAAACAACTTAGTTTATTCAAATTTATTCTTAAAATAGCCTTATGAAATGTTTTATTTTTCCTCAGAAATTCGGTGTTCTGTATCTGGTTTTCAAATGAAGGCATAAAACATTAATTTAATTTATCTTTAAATTATTGAAAATCAAAATGTATTTATTTATTTTGGCAAACAAAGGGGGTTTATTATTAAATTTAAAACATGGAAAAAATGTTGTGTGATCATTACAAAAAAAAAAAAAGTTTTAATAATTTTAATAGTAGCCTAGTAGTAGCAGTATGTACACTCTGCTGAACAATAGTAATATATTTCTGCCACAGTGTCTTCCAAATTAAACCAAACTTTTATTTTGACGGGTTGCCGTGAATACCTTTACAGTTCTGTGTGTATATGATATGATGCTAGTTTTACTCAAATCAAATGGTAAAATGCTCATGGAGTGACTCTCAGAGCAGTTCTGGAGATGTTGTTCATGTGTTTATGTCCTCATTTAGACGGCAGACGCTGAAATCACCGCGAGCGCGCTTCAGTCTGTGTGTAGTAAACGAAACCGCGCGATGTGGAGAGCAGACTAATCCGTGCGGTTCTGAATCGCTCTCGCGGATGTCAAACACTGATTAATCTGCAGCGCGCCGCTTCTAGTCGAACACACCTAGTGCTGCGGGCTTATTGCCTCACTGACGCTGATGAGATTAACCCCTTAGGTATCGAAATTTGGTACCGAACGACAAGACGTTTTTTGATACTCGCCAATTCGGTCGGTGCCTAAAAAGTATCGAAGTCGATACCCAGCCCTACTGACGACACAAATGTTTTCTGTCTTAGA
Organism: Schizothorax lantsangensis; assembly: GCA_027422415.1. Taxonomy (NCBI): domain Eukaryota; kingdom Metazoa; phylum Chordata; class Actinopteri; order Cypriniformes; family Cyprinidae; genus Schizothorax; species Schizothorax lantsangensis. The sequence goes on along the minus strand of CM049854.1, from coordinate 15,602,112 downwards.
AGTAGGGATGGGTACCGAAACTCGGTATTAAATCGGTCTCGGGGCTAAATTATGAAAGACCGGAGTATCGATAAGCTCTGACGTTATCGGTTCTGCTGTCGGTACTGGAGAAATTAAGAAAACACACATACATTTATTGTTGCTATATATACACATTATCTTGCAAATTCTCTCTCACCAGAGTTGCCAGCTCTTTTAATGTGCAATAATATTCAAACATTTGTCTATTATGCATTTTTGCTATTTGCAATTCAGAAGCGAGATCGTGCTCACGTGGAGGAGCTTCAGCACGCACAACATGAAGCCCTGTTTAAAGGTGCAGTGCGCAGAGAGCAATGAGGTTTCTTTACAAAGGTAAATTAAGGAATTATATTTACTTAATTATTCAATAAACCGATGTCATTGCGAATATTACTGTTACTTGTTCATCATTGTGTCAGTGATTTTTCGCAAGAATAACATGGTGAGAAACGCGCTCTGTAGAGCAGTTTGTCCGTTAAGGGCTTCTGTAGAAACATGATGGTGACTTCCATGTGAGGGGACCCGCGGTATATGTAGTTATAAATTGCTCCTTCTAAGGTAATAAAAACATAACGGTTCATTATGTAAGGTCTTTATACTCCTCTGAAAACGTAGTTAAGCATATTATATTGCATTTCTGTCTATAGATCATCCTAAATATTACACAGTGCACCTTTAATTATGATGAGAGAACTAACTATTCAAACATCTGCTTACGATTTAGGCCTGTGGCTGTTATATTAAGATACGTTTAACGTAGAAAGTACAATCCGCGTGAGAGACGCTGTTCCCCAGGCTGAAATGTGTGTGTGTGTGTGTGTGTGTGTGTGCACATGCGCGGCACGCTCCAAAACGGACAGGCAAATTACACTTTGAGCTTCGGGCACGTCCAAACGATCAAATACACAAAATATGGCCGGCTACGAGAGTATTCACTTAAACATAGTTTATGTCTTAAGTGGGCGAGAACAGTTGGGAGAAAATGTGTCAATATATTATCTTAAAGTGACAGACTGGTGCTTGGACCATCAATGTTAATCAAAGAACAAAATGTGAGAGAAAATCACTTGCAGCTCTTAATCTGAATAACGTTATAGCTTTAATAAGCATTAATCTATCATTACATACAGTGAAAACTATGCAGTGTTCATTTACATTTGATTACTTTTTAGATTTCTTTTGTAGCTATTACTTACCTGAACATTAATATTAGTAGACCTTCATGGAAAAATGAAAGCACTGTTTATTTTATTTCATTTGTATATTTGTTTTATTATATTTGTCAGTTTTTTAACTTTGTTTCTTTGTTCATGTTCTTACTGTATCTTATCTTATGTATATAAAACACTAAAAATGCATGCACACTGGTGCATTTACAAATTTATGTTTTATATTCATTTAATTAAATATTTATTTTACATTTCAGAATATAAAGCAATGTTAATTCAGCTCCTAATCTGTCATGTATATATCACTATTTAATTACCGGATCGATAAGCGGTATCGGTAAGAGTAGTAATACCGTTAAAACCTTAACGATATCCATCCCTACTTAGAAGGTGACGAGACCAAAATGAACACACATAACCATGCTATCATCTCACCTTCTTAAAAAGAGAAATAATAATAATGCGCACACAAAAAAACTGCTGAAAATTCAGCTTTGCCGTCAAAATAATAAATTGCATTTTAAAATATTCAAACAGAAAAAAAATCAAATTAAACTGTTTCCCAGAGTTTTTGTGTTTTTGATCAAATAAATGCAGTCATGGTAATCATAAAAGACCTTTCAAAAACATTAAAAAAAAATAAAAAATGACTGGCCCAGGTGCCCCATGATTCAAAATGCATTCAATTTAAAATTATATTATTAATATATATGTTAGTTTTGAATCATGCGGCCTTTAAGTTATAAATAGGCCTACTTATCTACCTTAATTTTAGAGCATGTTACACTCTATTAATACTTAATTGCAATAACAAAAAGTCATTAAACTGTTCAACATGTATTTTAGTAATAATTCTCAGTTGCACATGTTATTGTGATGTTATGGGAGGCTCTTCATACTTCATCACCAATAAATTCCTCATGCATGTCATTAATATTCATGCACAAAATTCCACAGTGATGGAAGACAAAGCGTTCCCACAAAGGCCACAGGGAAATGCAGTGTTGGGCTGATAGAATAACCATTTTCATTTTTAAATATTAAATACAGTATGATAGAATATGGTTGAGTATATTTTGTTTTAATGTAAATAAAAACTTATTAAAATGGCTATTTTATCCACCACTAATGGCTATTTAATATATATATATATATATATATATATATACACACACACACATACATACACACACACACATAGTACTAAGTGACAAGCGAGTATAGTATAGAGATAGATAAATAGATAGATAGATAGATAGATAGATAGATAGATATAGATAGATATTCTTACAAGATTGGATTGTACATCATTTTTTTTTAAATGCAAATACAAGGCTAAAACAACCCCAGTAAATGAAGGTCACATTGATCATTAGCCTTCATAATTACTCCCAGTTATTTCCTTCAGTTCTGTTAGCACAAGGCTTTTTAAGCTCCACACTAGCCAGTGTCATGGCAGGGGGCGTCTCACACCAGCCTGACCCTGCAAACGCTCTCCCCTCTGGGCAGAGCTGCTCCTCCAGCTCCCTTTGATGCTTAATTACACTGCTCTGTCATCTACCGACAAGCCACTGTGACAGTAGGGAGGCAAAGAGACGACCAACATAAGACAAGAGCTCTACAATCAAACATGCAACTAGAACCACTTCAGTTTAGGTCTTATCCTCTAACAGAAGACTTGGAATATAACATAACACAACATTTATGGCCATTTTTGCAGCTGGACAGTATCTGTCCCTGGTTTTGAATGGCAAAATAACACTGCAAAGAGATTTGACAGTAATGAGCGGTATCAGTATCGCGTGTCAGGCTCTGTAAGGAAGTGTTGCTATTAAACTGAGCAGTATATGAGAATAAGAAAAAAGCACATGTCTGTAAAAATGACTACTGTTGGCAAAATGAGCAAAAAACAATGTTCTCGCACACAAGTCGAGCAGTACACCACAAAACGCTTGAAAAGCACAGCAGTTTAGCAGCAGGGGAAATCCCATTGCAAATGACGGAGCCGAGTAGAAATACAGACAGACATTAATTCCGACAGACACTTCAAAATGCAATGAAGCCCAACAGAGGAGCTCTTGCAGGTGTGAATTAAAGGAACTGAACAGGAAGTGCTGTTTTGATGCTCTTCAAAAGAAAGGCTCCGCTTTTAACAGCCATATGTACGGCGACAAGGACAGTTGATACAATTTTAAGCAACAAAGAATGAATCAATTAAGGCAGAAATGGCATAAAATATAGATACTCATATAATGATGACAAAGGAGACATTCTAGAATAGCTGCTCAGTTAACAGTTCAATCAAAATTACAAATTCTGTCATAATTTATTCAAATCTCACGTCGTTCCAAAGCTGTACTTCACTTTTTTTAGTGGGCGAAAAAAAAAAGACATTTTTAAATAATTTATTTGGGAACTGGGAAGTTCCCAGTTAGTTTTTAATGTTTATTTACGTAACTGCATATTAAGTAATTAGATATATAATATGAAGAGTTAATTTGCAAAAACAGATAACAATTTTCAAAAATCAAGTTCTCAATGTGCATTCCAATTAATTTCAATCAAACTGCAGTTGGGTTATTTTGATTAGGTACAAAATTACTAAAAAATACTAGCTAAGAGTTATCTGTTTTTGCAAATAAACTCTTCATATATAGTGTATAATATAGGCATGCAATTACCAACACCCCTTCGTACCATTTTTGTAGAATAGAGGTACATTTTTTAGCCCATTTCAGAGCTTTACTTGCAACATTGCGCACTGGACATAATGAACTATTTTTATGATTTTTTTACTGTCATACGCATGACAGTCCACATTCATTTTTATTATGTGAAAAACAAGAGTGGTCTGGATATTCTTAAAAAAAAAAAAAAAAAAAAAAAGAGAGAAAGTCAAGTTTGAAACATGACTGTAACAATTTGGGGAACTGGACCTCTAAAAGCTGCACTTTAGCAGGAGGAAGTGACCTTTGGATTTCAACCTTTCTAAATCAATCTCATTAATATTAATGAAGGCAAAGAAAAAAAAAACACTGAAGCCTTTCTACTATGATTTGAATAACTGCCCTTTCAACATAGGATTTTTTCTCCTTCAAATATCATGTAACCATTCTAGGTTTGGTTACAAGTGACTGAGTTGTATGTGTTTACTAGTAAATAAGTGTAAAATTTAATGCTACCCAGGTGTCCCATAACAGCCCAAAAACGATTATCTGCCACCAAAACCCTATTTCAGTTATTTACAGCCCAATCCCACATTCAGATGTTGTTATTAAACACTCACGAATCCATGACAACATAACAGTCCCAGAATGATGCGGATGGAGAACAGCACTGCTGATCCAATCAGGACTGGCAATGAGACAATACATCTCAAACTGGGACTAGTCCATTACGCACCATCCAATGCATCTTGCACACATGCTTTAAGATGATTAACAAATCATGATGGACCTCCAAAGGCACGTTTTGTCTCATGCAGGAGCCTCAAGTGGCTCTTATTTGGACAGCTGGGAAGCAGACCAACGCATTCAGATTCAAAAACACAATGCGCCCATTCTTAGACATGCAGAAGGATGAAAGAAGCAAATGGGTGGTTAAGAGCAAGCTATAATATTGGCATAATAATACATATGACATAACAGTACCTATGTGTCCTGTAGATGATCAGCCCTTGGTGTCCAAATGCCTTAAAGTTGAGATGTTTTAGGCTTGTCCACTTAGTCCATGTGTGGGTCAAACCCACTAGATTGTATCAACAGAAGATATACAAGTAGTCATTCACACATTCAGCAAAATAGATCTTCCGGAGAGCTTTCTTCTAACATCAATGCAGACAAAAGATGATCGGCTCGTCCGTGCGTACAAATATAGCCCCAAAAACCGTTAAAACAGCGGCGACCGAATGCGCTTCAATTTTAAAAACACAACGCGCGTGAGGCAACAAACGGTTCGGCTTAAAAACGCAACTGTTGCAGCGTTTCACAGACCGGAGAAGTCGCTAAACGGAAAGCCGCCTGAAGCGAGCAGTTTTTAAGCGTTACGGAAGCGCAGCACACCCAGGGGCTACAGCTGTCTTACACACACACACATACAGGCCCTTGAAAAGGAAACGCACTTCTTCAGACAGCCCAGTGCGTAGTGCGCATGCGTCTCACCGGTGCGCGAATTTATTAATTCTACTACGGTGAAGGCTTAGCTTATGAATATTAATTAGGTGACGAGGTGTGATTTGTTGAACGCAATACGTTGGTAGGTTGCTGGCCAATGACTGATGTTATAATTACGTCTCATTAATATTAATGAGACGCTGCAGGAAGGTTACCAAGCAACTTAATTAATATTTATGAGTAGCCTTTTCCGTGGTAGGATTCGTAATTTCGCATTTGGAGACAGGAGCGACAGCACGCGCTTTTAAAGGGAATTGCAACGATAAAAAACATTCACACATTAAATTATTATAATTAAAAAATATGTGTTTGTATTGTATTTTTATGGAATTTTGTAAAGTGGAAAGAGATTCAATTGACTGCAAATAAAACAACAACAAGTCAACGTTATATTTCCATTCTCTATTTATTTCGTCCTTACACTTCAAAGTTGACAATGTTAAGCATGTAAGGTTTCCAGTGATATCAGAACTACGCCGAACAGATGTCACTAATTCACAATTAATGGTAACGATGTTGTTGTCTAAACCAGTATTGAATCGTGTTTTGCCTTTTACAACAGGTGCAGAGATAAATGATAAAATGACGCAATGCTAACAACCTTTATCTCATGCTTTTGTGAAGAAAAAAGGCATAAGAATGGAAACCTGTGGAAAGAAACCAAAAAGTAGTTTTCAACTTTTGATACTGAACAAAACCCCCTCCAACCTTCAGAGGCATGTTTGATGACATCACCGTGGGGGAGCCACACACATGAATGTCACCTGATAACAACAAAACTTTTCACTTTTTTTTTTTAAGTTGCTCAAAACGAGTTTGGTCAGATTTTAGAAGCAAACTCCTACAGCGGAATGATTTATATCAAACTGAATTTTACCATACTTGTAAGCACATGTGGTGCTTAGGTATCAAACAATATTCAACTGAATATTACCACTGGGCTCTGTAGCTATTATCAATTAGAACCAATTTGTTTTGTTTTTTGCAAACCAAATGGAAAAAAAAATACAGCAGTTATATTTTTCATCTCAAGTAACAAGTTGCAAAAACCAGCAAGTGATTTTGGCACCATTTTTAAGCTCTTTTAGTGCTGGATTTGACAGATGTTCTCCTATTTGTATTTATGCACTATAAGATGGACCTTTGCTATTCTGTGACAGTGCAATCTTATTAATGCTTTTAATAACTGCCTCTCATTCAATCTTTGTTTTTAAGCTCAAAAAGCTAATTTCAAGGAGCCAAATGGCTCTCCAGAGGCTTCACCAATGACTTTACAGACACAAACATCAACAGTGAAAAGAAAAAAATTCAAGAATTCACATTTTATCATTTCCCCATGACTGAGAAAAGGTGATGTGTAAAGTCTGTTGGTTTCTAGTTGATCTAAACACTTGTGACAAGAAAAATTAGACATCTGGGGTGGTCTTTAGTGAGGTCACCCCTAGATTGTACATAGCTTAAGAAAAGCAAAGAAAAAAAAAGCGCTTAAATCAAGAATGTGGCTTATGAACAGAAAAGAGATAAAACGCTAGGAATCTTCTAAATTAAATTTGAGAGAAAAAAAAAGAACAAAATATTTGCTAGTCAAATTCAGAAGACATCACAATAAAGCTTAAATGAAAACACTTATTAAAAAAGTAAATTAGTCTGATGAAAGCAGTACATTATTTCCTGGTGTCAGTTTTGTAACAATTTTAAGTTCATTATTGTTGCATATGGACCTTTTATAGAGGATTTGCGAGTCATAAGTGCCTCTCATTGTAACTGTGAAGGTATACGGTAATCTGCAGATTCAAACTAATATTTCAACTGTCCTTATCAGTGCTTTTGAAAAACTCATTCATTAGCCAAAAGAACTGAGTGTGCAGCAGACACTGACTTTTTGCTTTGTAATCAGTTTGTGTGCATAATAATACAACCTGTAATAAAATCATGAATCGATTTCAGGAAGCAGGTTTATTGCAACACATGGAGCATCTTTCTTAATAAAAGATCCTTGTTTGATCTAATCAAACAAGCCATGCTGACTCAATATGAAACCCACTTAAAACAGGATTCCATAAGCTGCTTATTTTTGAGCACTGAGAACTGAAACTAATGGAAATGAGGTAAAGCACAGCAATGAATTTTAGCGTAAGAAAACTGGTAGTATTGGCCAACGACTGCTTAAAATGGTCAGTTTTGGTCCAATGGCAACCAATATCACAAACTAGTTTTTTAGTACACTTATCTTACCATTCAAGTGTGCAACAATTTATCACTGATAAGATCCCAGTCAATCTGTCATATTTACAGCACACTGGGCTTGGTCAACAAAGCAAATAAAGCTTTGTAAAAAAAAATTGTATGCAATAAACTGCCATAATCTCAGTCCCTTAACTCTGACTTTGATCAATCTGGCACAAATAGGAAAAAAAAAAGGGGGGGGGGGGGGGGGGGACAAAACCCCCATCTAATGCACATTTTCTATGGGAAAAATTAAAGTCAGCATATGCGATTATGAACTAAAATTGATTTGAGGCAACAAAATAAGATTCAAAAATGCCATAAGACCAATTAAGTCGCAGTAAGTGTAAGCCAGTTGCTCTTTTTGTAGCATATCTGCACATTTAATGGGTTATGAAAGTTGTCTCATCCCAAAAAAAAAAAAATCAGCCTTGTGTATTAAAACAGCTGTTTGAAAGATTATTGTAAGACTGTTAGAATGCATCAGATGGAGAGTATACTGATGTTGGTTCTGCTTTTAACATAACAGGTTTGTCACAAGAGCTGGTATCGTTTCCGTCACTTCCCTTTGATGGGAACCATCACAGAAGTATAGAAGAACTTGAGAAAAATACAGACTGAGAAGTTCCAGTTCTGCTGCAACATTCAAACCGAGGTCCGTTCATTCCTAAAATCTTTAAGGCAGGTTCAGTGAGCCTTGACCGTGAAAGTCAACGGCTTATTCGGAGTGCAGCGGGATGACGAATTTACATCCGAAGGGGGAGTGGTATTTGATCCCCACTTCCTGGAACACCTGTCGGGGAATGCCGATGTCACACAGGTAGACTCGGCCGGCGCCCTCGGATAGAGGCAGCGGGAGGCCCAGGGAAAGTGACCATTTTGCTTCCACAGCATGTGCCTGTCCACTTACTGGAGGGTCGATGCTCAGTACCGGGGCTCGGTTCTGGTTGGCCCAGTTAGCGGCGGCCTTGTACCAGGGCTGCTCCCTCAAGAATCCGTTTTCATGCGAATCCAGGCAGTTTATGACCAGGTCAACGGGCGTCTCGGGCAAGTCTGAGGGTGAAATTACATTTTGTGGATAAGACTAATGCAGTTTAATTTTTAACACAGAAGCCATTTATGTATCATACACCTCCACTGGCTTTCAGAAGTGTTCTGTTATATTATGTAAGGAGAATGGGTGGGTGGGTGCAAAGTTAAACGTTTTTGCAATTCAGAGTGGAAGTTTCCAAGACTTTCGAAGCCCATCTAAACTAAGCATTCAGGTGGGTGTGTTAGGAAGATATGTGACATACAGAAACCATGCTAAAAGTTTTTCATCATCAAAATTTGTGTTGATGGAAACAGATCTTTGGGGGGGGATCAACTGGATTACACCTGGTGATCCAATCACTAGTGGTCAGGTTGATTAGAGGTGTGCTTTATTAAATTCTGGATAATAGGATAAGCTGATTATTATTTTCATTTTATAGCTGATAACTGTTAAATAAACAATTTTACAATGTTATACCATTTTGTCTAAAATTAAAAATAACACTAACATTTAAAATCAATCAATTTCATAGATAATTTGGGCATCGCAAGATTACACTGAAGATTACATTTTTAGTATTTTTAAAGATTAACTTTTGAATTAAATATTTTTATTCAGCTAAGATGCATTAAATTGATCAAAAGTGACAGTAAAAATTTTAACATTGTTACTAAAAATAACTTTTTATATAAATTCTGTTCTGTTGAACATTATATTCCAAGAATCGTAAAAAGTAAATAATTTCCAAAAAAAAAAAATATATATATATTTTCAACATTGATAATAATAATAAATATTTCTTCAGCATCAAATTTCTGTAGGATCATGTGACACTGAAGACTGGAGTAATGAAGCTGAAAATTCAGCTGTACCATCACAGAAGAAAAAAATAATATTGTTAGAGATCAAAACAGAAAACTGTTACTTTGAACTGTAATAAAATTTCACAATATTACTCTTTTTACTGTAGCCTTGGTGAGTCTAGCAGACTTTTTTCAAAAACATAAAAAAATCTCATCAAACACAAACTTTTGAACAGCAGTGTGTATAGGCTATATCTCCAATATTAACCAATAATGATAAAAAAAAGTATCTGATATTTTAATGAAATTAAAGTTATTAGGGGGTGGGAGACATGACCAAAACCTTGTCACAAGTCACGACATATATCACGATATAGTTATTTTTGCTTTAAATAAGGTCTTTATGATATAAAAAAATTCAATATCACAAAAAAAATAAAAAATAAATAAGACCGGTAAACAGTCAGTACTTAAATGGGAATAAGAAACTAATTACAAGCAATAGGACAAAAAAACTACAGTAAAACAAATAAATAAGAACTGCCACATACATTGTATAAAGTAATCAAATGTACAAAAACACTGCATATTCTTCACTGTGTAAATTAAACATACATTTCTTCTAGGATGCCCCTTAAAAGTCGACTAACCGTTAGTCAACCAGAAGAGGCTTGGTCGACAAAAAAAAAAATTTGTCGCAGAAAAAAAAAATCCACAACCTAATTCACGCAGTCCGTGATGGACAGATCGTTAACATCCGGCCTATGTGGTAATACAGTACATCAAACAGGACATCCAAACGCTCGCCTATCATTCATCGATCTCAAATATGATATATCATCTGAAATATGTAAGTACTAGCAACTTTACATGGCCTCTCAATCTAATGTTAATCTAGAGAAATTTGCGCTGTTCAAGAGTCTGTGCTAGGGCTGTGCAATTAATCGAATGCGATAGTCCTGTGATTAGTAGTAAATCTCTATCACCTGCTTTCAGATCTGCTGTAGTTATAGCTGTAATAGCTGTAGTTCACTGACAAGCTACGCAATATCGCGTTCATAATCGAAGACGAATCGCCTGTGATAATGAACGCGATACTACGTGATGGAGATTTACTACTAATCACAGTACCGGCTTTACTGACGAGATGCGCATGACTATCTCATTCGATTAATTGCACAGCCCTAGTCTGTGCGGAGTGTGAAGAGTAGCGCGCTCACTGCAGGACAGATGGAGGCGCCGGTGCGCTCACTTACTCCTAAAATACTCCCTCATTTTTGATCATACAGATAAGAGTAATACATCTTTCCAATATGTAAAGACTCGTTTTTTGTGTGCACTCACAATAACAAAAAAACATTGCACTTTTGTAAAATAATGAAAGCAATCAGGATGCGCTTTCTGCCGTCTCAGTCTCTGTGAACTTGAACTTAATGTATCAATACATTATTGAAATGTTAATGCAGCCTCTGTACTGTTTTTCCCTGACACATTCATAATCATTACTTCTGCGGTGTGCTGTGGCAAGCTTTATGCGTGTGCAATTAAAGGCTCATTATAATGATTTAAATGGTTTATTAATAAATGTGCGATTAGTCGACTAATGCTTAAAATGAACGACTACTAGTCCACCAGAAAAATCTTTAGTCGAGGGCAGCCCTAATTTCTTCTTATTAAAGTTACAAAAGCGATTTAGCCCGGATCCAATATACTGTTTCACATGTGTTTTCTTTCTAAGCGGTTTGTTTTCACTTAAGACCTAAATGACTGTTTACGAGGATTTTTACCTTTCACATTAGAAACCAGTTTGCCACCCGTCTTCCCAAAAAGTGCAAGTTCGCTGGTGATGGCCTCCAACATCTTGACGAAGTTTGGCAGGAAAAGGATGACCTCCACTTCATGGTTGGCCAAGTGACGGCCACAGCTGATGCCCTGAGCGCCCTGGACATGTGGTCCACACAGCAGGACCACCGTGGGCCGCTGATGTACATTCTTTGGGGTAAGTCTACGAGAAGTAACCAGACCAATGACAACCAGGCGTGCTGAAGATATTTTTGATTATGCAATTTCTGTTAAAGCCCCACAAACCTGTTCGGGCCTCCAAGTAGCGTGAGGGCCATCTGACTTGCACATACACCCGTCATCTCAAGCCTGCGCTCCAGAGAGAGACCGTGACTTTCTGCCGCAGCTAATAAACGCTTATGCAACTCGAAAGAGATGCTGGGTACCACCAGCCCTGAGTCTGCGATTAACAGCATAAATTAAAGCAAAATAAGATAAATTATTAAAAAGATCATGAGGTCAGATTCTTACCAGTGCTATATTCTTTTGTTCCACTCTGTGGAATCATGATCTGTCTGTAGACGACGGGTTTTGCCTCTAGGATGTTCTCGTCATGTCGGTATCGTGATGGCGTTTGCTCTCCAGGCGTTCCTCGAGATCTCGCACCATTGCCTCTGCGTTCTGAAGATTCGATCTGCGAGAACACTGCAGCCTTGTCGAACAGCGCCAGGTTCCCCTCAAAATCAAAGTCTTCATTGGGAACATCGTCCAACCCATCTCCAAAACATTCATCATCTTTGTTCTTCATATGACCTCCGTTCTTCAACCCGTTCTTTTTGGGTGTTGCTTGATTTGGACCTCTGCAACTAGACGACCCTACAAACAGTTAAAAAGTGCATTAGTTAAAATCTCTTTCCACTTTTCATAGGCCACATTCCTGCTGTTTTTAAAGCTGCAGTCCGTAAGTTTTGCCTCTTTGTCGCCATCTCTGTTTGAAAACCTGGAATTGGAGCTTTTTGCAGAATTATTTTCCTTGCGTGGGGTTGTGAGTCGGCATGGCTCCAGCGTGGATGAATCTAATGTTTCGAAGAGTATATGTGGCAGTCAGTCACCGCACCGGTGTGGATATTCACTGTACATAGCAATAACAGATTTTATCCTGTGTCTTGGAATATATGACCAAAATAAGAATTTTCACCATATATTGCCATCTGAACAAGTAAGTAGGGCTGTCTCGATAACCGCAATATCGCAATACCAGGCTATTGACGAGCATAACCACAGAGGAATGCAAACAACCGCAGCAACCGCAATATTTGCGTGCTTTCTTTTTTCGTATAAGGTTATGCCCTTCTCGTTTTACACTTTGTGCATGTGTACTGCATATTAAATAAGTTAGTAATGATGATAACAATGTGTACCATGCTGATTTGTACAAAGGCTCAGAAGATTTTGCACTTAACAAGCCAAAACAGACAGCGAATGAGAGAGAGATTGACAGAGCGCGTGAGATTACCTGCGTCTGTCCTTCGGCCGAGTCATGTTTATTTGTGAAAATAGGTTGTCATGTCCAAGGAAGGTGAAATCTGTCTTAGCATTGACACTCTGCTGGTCAGCTGAGGCTTTAAAAGTGACGCTCAAAGTTAAAATGATTTCATCAGCATGTTTCATTACATATCTCTTTGAATGAATCAGCGCTTCTGAACGTGTAGTTGAATGAACGGTTTAAAGACTCACTCAAAGACAGTCCCTTGATGCCACCTTGTGGCGTAACAATGAAACTGCACTGACTGACTGAGATTCGAGGATCAGCACTAACTGTTATATATTATATATATATATATATATATATATATATATATATATATATACACAGTATCTCACAAAAGTGAGTACACCCCTCACATTTTGGCAATCATTTTAGTATATCTTTTCAAGGGCCAATACTATAGAAATGACACTTGGATATATTTTAGAGTAGTCAATGTGCAACTTGTATAGCAGTAAAGATTTACTGTCTTCTGAAAATAACTCAACATACAGCCATTATTGTCAAAAAAGCTGGCAACAAAAGTGAGTACACCCTAAGTGATAACAGCTATATGTCATTTAACCATGCAAAGCCACATGTCCTATTCATCATGTTCATGTTTTTGTCTGCTTGACAGGACCATACAAATTTGTATCTTGTTTTAGAGCAGTTCAAATTTGGTGCTTTGAGTACAATTCTCTCATACTGACCACTGGATGTTCAACATGGCACCTCATGGCAAAGAACTCTCTGAGGATTTGAGAAATAGAATTGTTGCTCTCCACAAAGATGGCCGAGGCTATAAGAAGTTCAGTAACAGCCTGGAACTGAGTTACAGTACAGTGGCCAGGGTCATACAGAGGTTTTCCAAGATGGGTTTCACTCGGAACAGGCCTCGCAAGGGTCGATCAAATGAGTCCTTGTGCTGTGCATCAGGTGCAGAAGCTGGCTTCAAAAAACAGACGCATGAGTAGGGCTGTCGCGGTGAAGGAATTTCCCTTGCGGTAATTTTGAGTGGCTCAATAGCACGGTATGCGGTATTACCGTATATATATACATGGGCGTCGGAAGCAAAATAAATGTGGGTGGGTCCTCCCCAAGAAAAAAAAATTACTGGAGTATATGCCATTTTCTGTAGTCTGGTGCCTTTTAATTAACGGAATAGGCCGCCTTATTGGCAGGTGTTATTTACATTACCTCTGCCCACTAACGTCACAACATTACAAAAGACGGCTGTTTAAACACAATTCCAGTGGCGCAGCTGGTAAAGGCGTAGTGTTTTTGAAGCGAGCGACCAGAGTTCGTGTCCGCCTTTTGCCGAAATCGTTCTTCTCCCTTTTCACATCTCATATTACATTGCTGTGTCGCGGAAGTGCAGCAGGCGCGAGTAACTAGTGAAAACACAGAATAGAGTTATATGGACTCTGAATGAGCCAAGTGGAATAGATTTGAGGAAGCAGCAGTGTGGTATTCAAGGCTGTAGCTAAATGGAGTTTAATCTATTAGGGCATTCGTCATGTGGAATGGATTTGACTGACGGTGCTCTGAAAAGTGCACAGACATATTCACTGAATTGGAGACGGTAAAAGTGGGTCCAATATCATTGGTCTTCAAAAGTGGGTGGGTCCTATCCCACCCACATACAATGGTTCCGACACCCATGTATATATATAACAGTTAGTTCTGATCCTCGAATCTGACTGACAAGATACTTTTTCTGTTGATATTTCACCTGCGTGTTCTAGACGGGCTGTCAGTCAGTGCAGTTTCATTGTTGCGCCACACGGTGGCGGTAAGGGACTGTCTTTAAGTGGGTCTTAAACCGTTCATTCAACTGCACGTTCAAAAACGCTGATTCATTCGAGATATGTAATGAAACACGCTGTTGAAATCATTTTAACTTTGAGCGCCACTTTTAAAGGCTCAGCTGACCAGCAGAGCGTCGATGCTAAGACAGATTTCGCTTGCCTTGGACATGACAACCTGTTTTCACAAATATACATGACTCAGCCTGAAGGACAGACGCAGGTAATCGCACGCGCTCAGTCAATCTCTCTCATTCGCTGTCTGTTTAGGCTTGTTAAGTGCAAATTTACTGAGCCTCTGTACAAATCAGCATGGTACACATTGTTATCATTACTAATATTCAGTACATATTCACTAAGTATAAAACGAGAAGGGTGTAACCTTACGAAAAAAAAAAAAAAAGGAAATATCGCGGTTGCTGCGGTTGTTGCATTCCTCTGCGGTTATGCTCGTCAATAGCGCGGTATTGCGGTTATCGTGACAGCCCTACGCATGAGTGCTGCCAGCATTGCTTTAGAGGTTGCAGAAGTTGAAGGTCAGCTTGTCAGTGCTCAGACCATACGCCACACACTGCAATAAGTCGGTTTGCATGGCCGTCGTCCCAGAAGGAAGCCTCTTCTGAAGCTGGCTCACAAAAAGCCTGCAAACAGTTTGCTGAAGACAACCTGGCCAAGAGCATGAATTACTGGAACCATGTCCTGTGGTCTGATGAGTCTAAGGTAAACTTGTTTGGCTCAGATGGTGTCCAGCATGTGTGGCGAACGCCCTGGTGAGGAGTACCAAGAAAATTGTGCCTTGCCTATCGTCAAACATGGTGGTGGTAGCATCATGGTCTGGGGCTGCATGAGTGCTGCTGGTACTGGAGAGCTGCGGTTCATTGAGGGAAACGTGGACTCCAACATGTACTGTGACATTCTGAAGCAGAAGATGATGCCCTCCCTTCAGAAACTGTTTTCCAACATAATGACCCCAAACACACCGCCAAGATGACAACTGCCTTGCTGCTGAAGGTGAAGGTGATGGAGTGGCCAAGTATGTCTCCAGACCTGAACCCTATTGAGCACATGTGGGGCATCCTCAAGCGGAAGGTGGAGAAGCACCATGTGTCTAACATCCAGCAGCTCCGTGATGTCATTATGGAGGAGTGGAAGAGGATGCCAGCAACAACCTGTGCAGCTCTGGTGAACTCCATGCCCAGGAGGATTAAGGCAGTGCTAGATAACAATGGTGCCCCTACAAAATATTGACACTTTGGACACAGTTTTGACATGTTCACTTAGGGTGTACTCATTTTTGTTGCCAGTTATTTGGACAATAATGGCTATATGTTGAGTTATATTTAGAGGACAGTAAATTTGTACTGCTATACAAGCTGCACATTGACTACTCTAAAATATATCCACGTTTCATTTGTGTAGTATTGTCCCTTGAGAAGATATACAAAAATATTTGCTGAAATGTGAGGGGTGTACTCACTTTTGTGAGATACTGTATATATATATATATGGCGATAATACTGCATATCGCGGTTTTCAGCCACTCAAAATTACCGCAAGGAAAATTCCTTCACCGTGACAGCCCTACAAGTAATTAACAAGTCTGCCACGTTTATTCTGACCATCTGAAGAAAAAAGCATTACCATAAATCGCGCTACCAATGGTGATTTAATCTAAAGATCGGTTAGCTCATATCACATTAACCCATGCAAATTATTATTATTGTTATACTTTATTCTCAAATTATTAATTTTTATAAAAATAATTGTCATACCATTCGAATTTCATATTAAGAAATTCTTTTAACCCAAAAAGCAAATTATGCTCCCTTCGATCTGGTTTTCTTTAAAATACAAATCTTGTGTAATACCAGGCTATCTGTAATCAGAAGCATATTTAAAACTTAAATATATTCATATTTAATATTTAAAACTTAATTTATTTAAAAAATAAATTAGAATATAATTTAATTTCATTCACATGTGTTTCATAAACACACAATCCTTTCTGGATCACAATCCGCCATCAAAATGATAAATGTAATTATTCTAGCTGCTGTGAGAAAAGGCTATAAACGATCCGGTGTTGTGCCCGTTTTCGACCCCTGCCAAATTATTACCCACTCTCGTTGAAATCGCTATCTGATTGCCTAATCCTAACCCCTCCCCCACACCTAACCCTAAACCTACCAATACTAGGGGGGTAGTAATCTGGCGGGGGTCAGAATTTGGCACAACACCGACACCTGCAGGATCCTCATATGCGATAGCCTAGTAGCCGGGACAACTTCTTTATGTTTACAGACGTGACGTAATGACGCCGTGCCATGCTCGAATTTCCTGCAGAAAACCTACCTGTACCACTCAAATTAGAAAACATTATTATAAGCTAACCGTTGTGAATTGAGCTAAAGTAAGGCGATAGTTTTGAACACTCGTTGGTTATGTACAACCCCAAATCAGAAAAAGTTGGGACAGTATGGAAAACGCAAATAAAAAAAGAAAGTAGTGATTTCTAAATTTACTTTGACTTGTAGTTCATTGCAGACAATATGAACACAAAATATTTCATGTTTTGTCTGGTCAACTTCATGTCATTTGTAAATATGATCATTTTTAACAGTAAAGCAAAAAAACAACACTTAAAAGATGTTTAGGGACTGAAGACTGTGATGAAGTGTTTCAGGTGTAATCCTGCAAACAAGTCTTAAGGTGGGCAACAGTACGGGGTCTTCGTTGTCGCATTTTGCGCTTCAAAATGCGCCACACATTCTCTATTGGAGACAGGTCGGGACTGCAGGCAGGCCAGTCAAGTACCCGTACCCTCTTCCTCCGCAGCCAGGACTTTGTAATGTGTGCAGAATGTGGTTTTGCATTTTTGTTGAAATTGCATGAGTCCCTGGAAAAGATTCTTCTTGAAGGCAGCATATTGTGCTCCAAAATCAGACTTTTCAATTAATGGTGCATCACAGAAGTAAGTTACCTTTGCCAAGGGCACTGAAAACCCCATACCAGACAGACCCTGGCTTTTGGACTTGTTGCAAACAGTACTTTTCTTCTTTGGTCCGGACACACGGCGTATTCCTCCCAAAAAATACCTGAAATACGATTCATCTGACACAGTACACGTTTCCACTGTGTGATGGTCCATCCCAGATGCCTCCGAGCCCAAGAAGTCGACGGCGCTTCTGGAACTGTTAACATAGGGCTTCCTTTTGGCACAGTACAGTTTTATGGCATTTGTGGATTAACTACGTTTGTGGTATTAAAAGGTTTGCCAAAGTATCCTAGCCCATGTGGTGAATCGCTTATTGAATACGATTCTTGATGCATGCCGCCTGAGGGATCAGATCACGGTGATGGTTGCGCCCTGTCCTTTACGCACTGAAATTCCTCCAATTCCTTGAACTTTTAATTATGTTATGCACTGTTGAAGGTAAATATCCAAATCTCTTCCTATCTTTCCTTGAGGAACATTTTTTTAAACATTTAATAATTTTCTAATTTGTTGGCACCATCCTCGTCTTTGCTCCTAAAATGAAATCATAATTACAATCACCTGTTGATCACCTTTTCAATCACATTTTTTAACCAATTTACCTCATTACTAGCCCTTTCTTTCCCAACTTTTTTTGGAATTTTGCACAATGACAGAAAGGATTATTTTAAAATGACATGAAGTTGAACAGACAAAACATGAAATTTTTTTTCATATTGTCTGCATATACAAGTAAAGTATTTAGAAATCACTACTTTCTTTTTTTTATTTGCGTTTTCCATACTGTCCCAACTTTTTCTGATTTGGGGGTTGTACTTGCTCTAATATTGATTTTGGATCATTTTTAACCAAAAAAAGTTACGGACTGCAGCTTTAACCAATGTAACATGACTATAAAATAATAATAATCATGATTTTATTGTGAGTATTATGAAACAGAAACATTACACAAAATAAGATTCTAATACTACTATAAGCGAAACACTAAAACAAATTAAAATGTTATATATATTTTTTTATTAATTAATATTAATAATATTTATGCGTTTCATTGATGGTTTGTCATCAAAACCAATAAAGCATTTATTTAACTAAACCATGTAAAATGAAATGAGTAACATTTTTTTTATATATATATATTTTTATTAAGTAATAATAAAAATAATAAGCATTGTTATTATTTTTATTATTAATTAGTAATCAAATTGATATTTAATAACCACATTTGAGACAAATTGCGCAACTCTACAAACAAGCACAGTAATTTAACCTTAAGCACAGCACCTTTTAATTTTTTTTAATTGCATTTTAAATGGCAATTTCCCAAATTGTGCAGCCCTAATGCACCTAAATAAAGGTAAAATAAGTAGTGAACACGTTACCATTTTTCCCAGTAAATATATTTCTAAAGGTGCTGTTGACATGAAATTTTCACCAGATGTCGGTAACAACCCAAGTAATCCATACATACAAAATATATATAAGTTCAGAAATTAAGTTGTGTGTAATAAAATGGAATGACACAGGGAAAAAGTATTGAACTACTGTAACGCATGCATTGCTCAGGTGTGATTTTGGCCCATTCTTCCACAGAGTCTTCAAATATTGAAGGTTCTGTGGGCCTCTTCTATGAACTCTGATCTTTAGTTCTTATTTTCTATTGGATTCAAGTCAGGTGATTGGCTGGGCCAGATGTCCACCTTGTTTCATCTTCATCATCCTGGTACTGTAGGTGTTGGGACTGAACCAGCTAATATTAATTTCCACTGACAGGAGAGCAGGATTACTTTCTAATTACTGATAGATTTCGGTGTCTTGGCTTTCCATGCCTTTTTGCACCTCCCTTTCTTCATGTGTTCAATACTTTTTCCCTGTGTCATTCCATTTTACATTTAGTCATTTAGCAGACGCTTTTATCCAAAGCGACTTACAAATGAGGACAATGGAATCAATAAAAAGTGCTATAACAAGTCTCAGTTAGCTTAACGTAGTACATTTTATTACAAATAACTTAATTTCTGAATTTATTTATTTTGTTTTGTTTTCTTTGTATGTATGTATGTATTACTTGGGTTGTTACCGACATCTGGTGAAAATTTCAAGTCAACAGCACCTATAGAAATATATTTACTGAGAAAAATGGTGACGTGTTCAATACTTATTTTACCCGCTGTATATATAAAAGTTAAAATCTGAAAGATTAGGTTCAATATCCACTGACACAGAAGACTCACAGGAGTTGTGTCTTCGTCTAAAGCCTTTACTTTGGACAGCCATGTCCATATGACGTTCACCGTAACTTTTTGAGTAGTGTGGCACCGGAGACACCCCTCCTTCCTGCGTTTTGGGTTCAGTTTTATTAGGTACCATCACAGGAGTGCTATCGACCAGGGCGCCACCACCCTTATCCTTGCGCCCACCATGCGGAGTCAATGTGGAGTTGATGTCTGGACCATTCTGCTTTGGAACTCCAGTGGAGCTCCTACGGATCTCCAGGATTTTGAGATCTTTAATGTCCATAGCACTGTGTATTAGAAAAGAAGATTGTTATAATATAGTAAACAATACTATTTGGTATCCAAATTCTGAGTATGCAGTATTATATTGTTGTATCAAGACTGTTTAACAACATAAT
The DNA here is from genome assembly GCA_027422415.1 of Schizothorax lantsangensis. NCBI lineage: Eukaryota > Metazoa > Chordata > Actinopteri > Cypriniformes > Cyprinidae > Schizothorax > Schizothorax lantsangensis. The sequence continues at coordinate 15,581,940 of CM049854.1, read as the reverse complement.
ATTTTGACTTTAGAGTACATAAGTGGACTTTATACACCAGCAATGTAGAATATGACCAATGAGACAAGATGGTCTGTCTTAAAATCATTCATAAAGAATCAAAAACAGACACTACACTGATAAAGAGTGACCCTTTTAGGATCTTCATTTTATTATTTACCTGAAGGTGACCTCAGGCACAGTGCACTTGACTCCATTGTGGAAGGGATGTCTGAGAGAGATGGTCTGGCTGGTCTGATCTACTGAAGATACTTCTCCTTGATACACTCCCAAAGTTGGTCCACAGTGGATTGAAACAAGACAGCCAAGCCAGTCTGATGCCATTCTGACCAGCTGAAACGAGATTAAAAAGACGTTTTGTATTCTTTAACACTTTTATATTGAAACATAACTTTAAAAAGTTATTTGTGAGGAAAATATTAATATGTGGAAAATTATGTCGAGATAAATCGAGTATTGAACGTCACATAGGAAGATGCTAATGTTAGCCAGCTCGATGTACAGGACGTAACGGCTTTTTAATCTACTTTTTTCGTCGTCGGTCAAATAAAACTAGTAAAATGAGTTCCTCACCTGTTGTCAAAGGTAAATCCGTTAAATAATACAAATAACTGGTATACTGAGATATATTTTTGATTAACTCTTCTGAAGAGCTCGAATGCGTGAAAGGCTTCTTCTATTATGATTCACTGAGCGAGTATCAGTTTTGAATCTGTTTACTGCCGCTTACTGGATTACTGCGGAAGTACATTGAGTTGCAGGCTGTGGTGTAAACTTAAAAATCTTAAATAGATTTTCATTAACATTTTTATAATGTATAATTATGAAATGTTTATTATTTTATAATTTTATATAATTACAATATTTTAATCGCAATCAATATGATATAACTGCAATATTTTATCGATTTAATATTAATTTATTATTAAATAATATTTATTATAATTAATTGTTTTTAATAATAACATCTATAATGTACAAGTAAATAATAGTATTATTAAATTATCCAATATTCACTACCAGTTGCTTTTGTTTACATTTTTTAATGGAAATACATTTTTAATCTGCATATGTGAACCCTGGACCATAAAACCAGTCATAAGTAGCACAGGTATATTTGTAGCAATAGCCAACAATACATTGAATGGTTCAAAATTATTGTTTTTTCTTTTATGCCAAAAATCATTTTGATATTAAGTAAAGATCATGTTACATGAAGATATTTTGTAAATTTTCTACCGTAAATATATCAAAACTTAATTTTTGATTAGTAATATGCATTGCTAAGAACTTCATTTGGACAACTTTAAAAGCGATTTTCTCAATATTTAGATTTTTTGCACCCTCAGATTCCAGATTTTCAAATACTTGTATCTCAGCCAAATATTGTCCTATCCTAACACACCATTCATCAATAGAAAGCTTATTTATCTCAATTTCAATCTAAATCTAAAATAGCATTGTAACACAATAAACACACTGGGGGTGGGGATTGGTGCAGGGGTGTTCTCATATTCTCAGATAGACCTTTGAATCAGAAACCAACCATCTTTTCGTCAGTTATGCATGAAATTATGAGAAGTTAGTGTTAAGGTCAAAGGCAGAAGAGGAACCTGCACATGTCTGTTAGAAACAAATCATGCAAAGCCCATTCACCGTGACATTTCCCACAAGCTCCAGCAGAACCTGAGATGCCTTCAGGGCTGTCTGAGCGGTGACAACCAGCGCCAGCACAGTGTTTGGTTGAACAACCGGCCCCTCGAGCCAGAGACTATTATACAAGATTTGATTTGAAGTGATATTGCAGTGTGCTTTATTGTGGTGCCAGAAAAATGATTTTTTTTATATTACATTTCAAAACTATTTAACCTCTTCATGTGACACATTATTTTACCTGAAATGGTCATTATCAATAATTATTTAAAATAAAATTTTAATTATTAATATTTTTTTAATTCTAATTATTTTAATATTAAATATATAAAAATACATAATATTTGCATCAAATATACAGTATATGAACTATTTATCCTCATATGACCCATATCTAATATATTTGTCATTATACAACGATTAAAAAAAATGCATGCGTTGTTTTATGTAAAAATATAAATAAATTACAAAATAAATTAATTAAATTAAAAATGTTGAAAAATTGTTCATGCGTTATTCATTATTCGATTCATTATTATTTATTCTTTAATATAAAATAAAATTATTTTATTATTATTAAAATTAATCACACCGCTTTTTCTGGAGAGCCAATCAACGCTTACAAAATCTCCGTGATCCCGCCTCCCGCATTACGCCACTCTCATGTGATCATATGACAACTTCACAACAAAAATGTCTGCCTGCTTCTCGGTTTGGTAAATTTTTTATCGTTTCACAAATATAGCATTTGCGTCAAAGCTTCTGCATCTGATGAAGACATTCTTGAAATAAAACCAAGCCAGACGCAAACTAGTCAGTGAATATTTTACCACGTAAGCGACTATCCTCGCATCTAACGGTTCATTGTTGATTTGAATTATTATTAACGCTAATATCTTGTGTCTTATAAAAAGCGTAATCATGGAGCCCACAGCATCGGGGATATTCTGTAATAGGATGCTCAGTATGGTGAACTCTGAAGACATGAACGCCATCATTCAAGCTCAGAGACACATGTGAGTTTCTCTATCTAGTGACCTGCCTTGGCAGCATAACGTTATTTATTATGCTTTCAATCTGATTTTTCTGCATGTATTCATGTATTCCAGGCTGGACCGGTTTGAGAAGACCAATGAGATGCTGATCAACTTTAACGGACTGTCCAATGTGCGCTTACAACAGATGAATGAACACTTTCTAATGCACACCCGTACTTTAATAGAGATGAAGAAAGACTTGGACAGCATTTTCAGACGAATAAGGTATTATATTCACAATTTAAGACATTAATTATGATGAGGTGGGAGACCTAAGATCTGACATGAACATGTTTCCCTCCATTGTAAGCAAATGAAGACATTCAAGTGTTTGTAATGCAAGTTTGAAAATACAAACACTGTCACAAAATATTATTTTTTATATTTTTCATACTAAAGTTATTATAATATTAAATAATATATATTATTAAGCATAATATGTGACCCTTTACCCCAAAACCAGTCTTAAGTAGCACAGGTATACTTGTAGCAATAGCCAAAAATACATTGTATGGGTCAAAATTATAGATTTATCTTTTATGCCAAAAATCATTAGGATATTAAATAAAGATTATGTTCCATGAAGATATTTTGTAAATTTCCTACCGTAAATATATCAAAACTTAATTTTTGATTAGTAATATGCATGGCTAAGAACTTCATTTGGACAACTATAAAGGCAAATTTTCTCAATATTTTGACCCTCAGATTGCATATTTTCAAATAGTTGTATCTCAGCCAAAAATTGTCCTATCCTAACAACAATGGAAAGCTGATTTATTCAGATTTCAGATGATGCATAAATCTCAGTTTCAAAAAATTGATGCTTATGACTGGTTTTGTGGTCCATGGTCACTTATTACAATATATTGTGTAACGTTAGTTATTTCCTATGCATAATATAATTTGTGTTTCCACAGGACTTTAAAAGGCAAGGTAGCGAAACAATATCCAGAGGCCTTCTGCAGTAAGTTATAATGCAGTATTTAGTATTGGGATGCACTACGATTAAATGACTGTTTTGGCAAAATAAATAAGTAAAACAAAAATGAAAATCAGGTAGTTTTTGTACATGTTAAAACAATATAGTGACATCTAGGAAAGACTAATCACAAAATTGTTAAATCTTAAATTAAAAAGAATAATAATCTAGCATTATCCTTTGTAGTTTCTGCTAAATGATTATACAAATAATCTAAAAACAAAAAATGAGCGTCCACAATTTATTATCCAATATTTACCAATATAAAAAAACACTAATATACACTACAGTTCAAAAGTTTGGGGGTCAGTAAGATTTTTATGAAATTAAAACTTCATTAATACTTATTCAGCATGGATGCATTAAAAAGTGACAATAAGGACATTAATAATGTCACAAATAAAACAAATGAATGCTGTTCTTTTGAACTTTCTATTCATCAAAGACTCCTGTAAAATGCATCAGAGTTTCCACAAAAATATTAAGCAGCACAACTGTTTTCAACATTGATATCAATAAGAAATATTTGTTAAGCAGCCAATCAGCATACTAGAATGATCATGTGACACTTTTGAATGGTCGGGTATAATATAAATTGTGTCTTTCTTTGTAACAGACATCAATGAATGTTCCAACCTGGAGGATGACGATGATGACTTTGACCCCATTCCTCCCAGCGTGGCCACCACCATCACTCCCACTGCAACGTCCGAACAGAGCACGGAGTCATGTGACACAAGCCCTGATGTGATCTCGCCCACCATTAGCTGCTGCTCTGAAGACCCCTCTCAAGAGAACACCGGCACACCAACCTCTGACAGCCAAGAACAGCCAGTGCTACAGGACGAGGGACCGGATTCAGCTGACATTTAGATTCATGCGTATAATATTGTATTTACTGCATACAGATGCCACTTAAAAGTGGGGCGATGCAAGCTTATAGCTTAAGGTTTACTATGCGAAAATGGTTTTAATGCTAATGTTGTTAAATGTTATTTTAATTTTTAAAATTATGCAAACTAGCTTACTTTTTGCATTTAAAAGTATTTTAAAAACAGACATGTTTATCTTGTGTTGTGACATTTTCATGTTCAAAACCACATTATTTAGTATTATTTCTAGATTCAGAAAAGCATGTCATTAAATAAGAGCTTTCTCACAGTGCACAATGTGAGTGTTTTAATTAAACTCTGTTTGCTTGGATTTGGATTATTTTGTGGTCTACACTTTTACTACTTCTAAAACGTAAAGAAATGACAGAAATAGCATGAGTAGTAGTAAGCTAGTAGCTATTTATTTTCTCCCATATTTTTGTTGACTACATATCCCATAATCCACCAGACCGGAAGCGTGCGACTATACACATCAGCGTCCCTCTTCCGAGTCCTCTACATCTCGCCGTTATTTTATTAAACGTTCATTGTAAAAGGAGATTATTCATTTGAAAATTGCAGAAACTACAATGTGCCGTTTAAAATAACATTTTAAGGTAGGTAGAAAACGAAGTAAGTAAAATGGTAAGCCAGACAAGTGCACGGCTAGCAGTGGCTAACAGTAACCATAGACAACTGAGATACCTGAGCATTCACAGACAAACTGTTCAAAACTACTCTTTAAAAGCTGTTTAAAATCAAAATTGGTCTACGTACGAACTTATATGTGGTTAAACCTTTCGCATATTTAGCACTGGGCTTATAACAAAGAAAGTTGAACTACTGCTCACAAATGTATATTATTCTGTGCAACTCACATTGATATACTAATTAACATAAATGATGATTCGCAGCCTAAATTCATGAGAAAGATAACAGCCAACTGCTGTGACGATGAGGAGGCTGAACAAAAAGAAAGCCCTGAACTTTGTGAAGGAGTTGGATGCTTTTCCCAAGGTTCCTGAGAGCTATGTGGAGACAACAGCCAGTGGAGGAACCGGTGAGATGAGCTGAGATTTGATAGATAGATTCATATTTTTATATCCTATTTTATATTTTCACCATATTTCAGTTAAAGTTTTAGTAACTTTGTTGTGTTTTTGTCATTTTTATTTTTTTAAATATAGCCTATGTATAGTTTAAAAAAATTAACCTCAGTTTTAGTTTAGTAAATTATTATTTTTTATTGGCAGCTAACTAAAAAAATGTTTTCAAATATATATTTTAATTTATTTCAGTCAGTGTTATTTTATGAATATATTTATACACACACATACAGTTAAACCAAAATTTATTCAGACACCTTCAACATTTCTCACATTATTAGTTTGTTCGCTATAGTTTAGAAAATGGTAATAAAATATGACAATAACTCAAGAGTTATATTGTCAGAACAAATTCATCTTGATAATGTCAGATAACTTTGATAGAAAGGTATGTAATGAATTAGGTTGAATAGCTGTCAGCTGTTAAATTTAAGTACACAATTAGATAATACCAATTTAGGTCAACCAATTACCAAGCAATGCTTAATTTTGTTCAGTCTGTGGTGTAAAAAGGTCGCATTAGCAGTTAAAGAAAAAACACTTAAGCAAAACATGGTCAAGTCAAAGTGTCTGAATAATTTTTGGTCCCAAATTTTTATCAATTTTACTGGTAGTCACTGTATGAAGAATTTTTGGGTATAATATGTCACGGTTTACTTTATTTTGCTATCCTCACTTACATAAATGAACTATAGTGTCCTGCACCCACTAGTAAAAAAAATATAAAAAATTATATCTGGTGTCTGAATAATTTTTGGTTTGACTGTACATAGCCTATCTATATAGAATACTTCATATTTTCCTTTCTGTCTCTTCTCAAATATTACAGCTGTGATACTGAATTAAAAAAACCATAAAACACATTCTAACACGCATGATTTCTTCCTCAGTGTCTGTGTTGGCCTTCACAGCCATGGCACTCTTGGCCTTCTTTGAGTTCTTTGTGTATCGAGACACATGGATGCAGTACGATTATGAAGTGGATAAGGATTTTACTAGGTGACTCTTTACTGTTATCATAATGTAACAGTACATTGTATTCTGTTATTATATATAACATGATTTGATGTACTAACATTATTTTTTATTTTCATCTTGTAGCAAACTACGAATTAATATTGATATCACAGTTGCCATGAGGTGCCAATGTAAGTATATCTTACTATAATAATATGTTGTATGACTTAAAGCATAAAATCATAAAATAATCTTGTGTATTTATTTATTTTTTCAGTTGTTGGCGCAGATGTGTTGGATCTAGCCGAGACGATGGTGGCATCTGATGGCCTGCAGTATGAACCTGTGAGTAACTGAATGTTACTTATTTGCTGATATCTTGCTAAAGTGGTGTCGTAACATATTTTAAAACTCTTTGGCAGGTTGTTTTTGAACTTTCTCCTCAGCAGAGGCTCTGGCACAGGTAAATTACTTTTCATTTGTTTATAGCGGTTATGTTTTCTACCTTCAAAGTGCTTCCTGTCACCTGTGACATTGGGACACAATTTTAATGTCATTTTATATATATATATATATATATATATATATATATATATATATATATATCACGGTTTTGTGCCCCTCAGGACACTTTTGCTCATTCAGAACCATCTGCGTGAGGAACATTCACTCCAGGATGTTTTGTTTAAGAACGTCATGAAAGGTGCCCCCACTGCTCTCCCACCAAGGTCAGAACACATGACACCTGTAGGGGAATGTATTACGCCACATGTCCAACAAGAATCGCGCAAATACAGCGCAGTCATTTCTAATGGAGTATGTCGTTTTCCATTCACTCTGTAGGGAAGATGATCCCACTCAGCCTCTAAACGCCTGCCGGATACACGGATACCTTTATGTCAATAAAGTAGCAGGAAATTTCCACATCACTGTTGGCAAGTATGTCTCTTTCATCTTGTTTTGCATCCACTCCATTAAGAGTTGCTATTGAGTACTGCAAACCTACTTTAGAGTTCAAATATGTGTCAGTGTGGAAGTCTGTTTGATTTCCGATCGTCTTTATATTTTCTCTGAATGTTCATTTCAGGGCCATCCCACACCCTCGAGGTCATGCTCATCTAGCGGCCCTGGTCAGCCATGAGAGTAAGCTGAAGAGCTTCTTCAGACCTAACGAAGCAATGTTCTAGAAAAATGTGTTTTGAATCTATAGATATTATCTGAATGGCTCATTCTATGCAAAACGTATCTAGTACTTTTGAATCCAGACCAGAAAGCAACATCTGTTCCACTAAAAGAGCAAATGGTGCCTTAAATTTTATGTCCAACAGGTCAGTTTGCTAATAAGGACTGTTTTGTTTCAGCATACAACTTCTCCCATCGGATAGACCATCTGTCTTTTGGAGAGGAGATACCTGGCATATTAAATCCACTGGATGGCACAGAAAAAGTGTCTGCTGATCGTAAGTAATCGAAACATTTATCAGTATTTAAGGAAACGTGTATGTGTGTGTTATGCATTTTTCTAATTCAGTTATCTTCAATAATCAATAATATTTTTTAATTACAAATTGATATATGATCAAGTATATATTTATACTTTTAATACAATTTATATATATAAATAATACATAACCAAAAATTCTGATAATTAAAACTATATTAAATTATACAGTTAGATCTCAAGTCTGAAAGTATATTATTATATTATCAGCTTACATTTTCATTCATGCTGGTAATACAATTTAAATTTACAAATATATAAATAATACATAAATTATAATATTTAAATAAAAATTCAGTTTAATTATTTTTGTAAATGATTGGTCTTAGACCATTTAGGCCTTTTTTTTAAATTCAGTATCATTTTTCCCACTTACAAATTATATTACAAAAGCATAAAAAATTCAATTTCTGATGAGCCTGGGAAAAAAAATGTTTTCCTTTTTTCCCCCTTTTTCTAGATAATCAAATGTTCCAGTACTTCATTACCATTGTGCCCACAAAACTGCAGACGTACAAGGTGTCAGCGGACACACACCAGTATTCAGTCACTGAGCGGGTACAGACAGCTTTAAATAGATATTCATAACCATCTGTTGTTTAAATAAGTTATATTTAAATCTTACACAATTTGCTACATTTGACAAAGTTATATTTTAAAAAGCTTTCTTTGTAAAGTACATTGTGTATGCCTGAATGCCCAAGGATGATCACTGATGCCATGTTTGGATTCTCTTTGCTTTAGGAGCGAGTGATAAACCACGCAGCGGGGAGTCATGGGGTTTCTGGGATCTTTATGAAGTATGACATCAGCTCGCTGATGGTGAAGGTGACTGAGCAGCACATGCCCTTGTGGCAGTTCCTCGTGCGGCTCTGTGGCATCATAGGAGGCATTTTCTCAACAACTGGTAAATGGAGAGAAATATTTGCTAACAAAAAAAAAAAAATCAAATTTGAAATGATTGTGATTTGTTTCTGCAGGCATGCTGCACAATCTGGTTGGCTTCTGCATAGACGTGATCTGCTGTCGGTTTAAACTGGGGGTTTATAAGCCGAAGAGTGTAAGTAGTAGTAGTTTTTTGTGTCGCTTTTTGAATTGTTTTGGAGTTGAGCACTGATACTGTTGTTGTCTCTTGTCTTTAGATGAGTGTTTTTGATGGCCATGTGAACAGCCTGACACCTCTTCTTACTGAGAATGCTGAACACTAGCTGGGCTCTCCTTTCTACAACATTAAAAGCTCATTTCAGTCACTTTTCAATCTGAATCACAACTGTAAGTTTCAGGATTCTGTTAATACATTGAGTTTGGTTGTCATTTGTGGTACTGTAAAGATCCGTAAGCACTGACACAGTAATTCATAAATGAGTAAATTGTATCTCCCCAGAAGATCTTGTTTGGTGTAAAAATGCTTTTGGCGAATTTAACTTATTTAAAAATTTTCAGTCGTTATAGAAAAAGATTCTCGCATAAAAGCTTAAAAAAAAGTCACTTATTATTGTACTCAAAGACATCTTTTATTTTTCTAAAATCTGAATATCAGACAACTTAGTTTTAGTTAAAGTGACTTTAATACCTTAAAAGATGTGGTAGCATCAGGAACCTTTCAGACACGACCCATCACGTCAGTATTAGGATCTGGTTGGGATTTTTGGTGTGATTATCCCCAACCAGTGCCAAGGTCTCCACCTCAGGATGGACTGATTGTTATATTATTGATGAATGACACCTGAGGGTCCATTAATGCAGTCAAGATTGTATTTGGTTGAATGGCTGAATTATAAGGGATTAATAATTATAATAATTAAATAATTAGTTTAAAGCATATTGAACATTAATTATTTTGCAAGATTACAGATCACACTGTCGATGCATATTTTCTTGTGCCAAAGCTTTTTCTAGTTATAAAATAAGGTCTGTAATGGTTAAATTGGAAGAAAATTTTCCTTTTTTTTTTTTTTTTTTTTTAAAGTGGAGACAAATTAGTCGCGTATCCTGTTGGTGTATTTTGCTTTATTTATACATTTTTAACATGAAGCTCCAGGTTATTCAGTGCATCTCTTGAGTCCAAATAAAAAGTTCCTGTCTCCCGAGCAGCAAAATAAAATCTTGACTCCATATTAGACAGTTTGTAATCACTGTAAACTCTTACATTAGATGCATCTTGAAGTACCAACCACTTTTTTAATTAAAATGAATAAATATACAATCTATTCTTATGTCACTGAACATTCTCAATTTGTTCTTTGTTGATGCCTTCTTACTCAAAGGACTCAAGAAAGTGCAAGTGTGCAAATGACAATTACTAGAGCAGCTGGTTTAGAAAACAAATCAGAAATCATCTTTGTTCAGGCATCAACCTGATCAAAAAAAGGCCATACAAATCATAACTAGACTTTCATTCCCTGAAGAAAAGCAGTGCTTGCGATATAAAAAAGAAACTAAAGTAAAAAGAACAAAAAACAACTTACCCTCATGTCGTCCCAAACCCAAATTACTTCGTTATAGGGAACACAAAAGATACATTTTGAATATAATTTTCCAGACAATAATAGTCTCTAGGTCATTATAATTAATTATGAAGTTGTCAAGCTTCAAAAAGAAGAAAAAAAAATCTTAAGCGTGGCCGACTCATTAGGCCACTTCTTTGGTCGTTTTTGAAGGTTGAAAGCTGCAGACCCCTGGCATTCACTGTAGCTGCATGGAAAAGAGCAGCCAGGACATTCTTCAAAACATCTCCTTTTGTGTTCCACAGAAGAAAATAAAAAACAGGCAGGTTTGCAACGACACGAGGATGACTAAATAATGAGGTATCTCTGTAAATATCTGGTAAAATTATGTTTGCGAGCACTGTAAAAACTTTGTGACTTAAGGTTTTAAATTATGTGAAAAAAATCTCTCGAACAAGTTCAAGAGCCTCATCATCCACATCAGGCTTCTCAGAAGCTCCTGAACCAGATTTCAGATGGCAGTCTGGTTTTGTGCTGGTACTTTCTTCCACGCAGTTTCCATACGGCACAGTCTCTTGCTCTGCTATGTTTGAAACATATGTCCTGTCCTGCACATCTGAGTCTGACATGTCTTCATCTGTCTCCGGAATGATCCTGACCTCCTCTGGGGCTTGCGTTGCATCTTTAGCACACGCCTACGATTCATGAGAGAAATATCAATAAGTCTGTATCATGTGGCATAAATAACAGTTTAAAAAGACGACAAGTGATTTATGATAATGGAAATCCGTTTACTTTATCATCCTTCAAAAGGCTGAGCGCGGTTTCCACGAGCTCCCTCTCGTTCATCCAATACGTGACGACACTGAGAACGACATCGTTGAGTATAAACTTTTTTTTTTTTTAGTAAAAACAACCAATACTTTAACGTTATTAATAAATGCTAGCTCTTAACACGGTCTCCTCGTTACCTTTCGAGTCGCTTCTTCGCTATCCTTTTTGTAGTTTCACCACGCGTTTTCTTCACAGCTTCATTGTCTTTTCTGCTTTGAACTTCAGATTTCACCATCCAGGGAGGAAGGTTTCTATGCTTTTCAGACATTATTATGTAGTTTAGGGGTTGTTTGATTTCGAATATTCCATGAAGAATATCAATTTTTTCCTCTTCATCGAATGTTTTTCACATATTGAATGTAGTATAATGCGCCTTCTGGTGGTCTGGAGGACACTGGGGCAAGTTGTCACATTTCATTCCAGTAAATATTCACAGTACATACTTTAAACTGTTTCAGCTAAATTAATTAAACAGCTCTATACCTTTTTGTGTGACTTGCCCCAACATGACAATAACATCCGCCTATCTATCTATCTATCTATCTATCTAGTACAATGAATAAATGGTCATATTCTGAGAACCAGACATGAGTATAATGAGAGCTATAAAATGAACTTTAGACCTTGTCAAGAGTTTATTTAACAGTATATCAGAATATCATACAGGTAAACAAGATTTTAGCAAAATTTATTATATCCGTACTGTTGCATTTCATAAAAATATTTGATCACTTAGTCTTTGAAACTATCAATAATACATTAAACCATATTTATAGGAGTACAGCTGTACAAGGTAAATACACATCTAACACTAGACAGTAATATTGATCTGAATGGGCCCCAGCACGTGCCATCTTTAACAGATTCAATATTTTCCTCAATAATATAAAATGTTTTTTTTTCTTTGTCTTATTTTCACAGCAGGCAGGATACAGCTTCAAACAGTAAAAGCTATGAGCTGTGCAATAAATGCATCCACATTGTCCTTCACTGTTTCTCGCTGTCTGTCTCTCCATGTAAACAGCAGTTTAATCTAATGATGGCAATCAATGGAGACTACAAATATTATGTGCTAGCTACAAACCCATCAGGGAGATATGAACAGGGAGCATTTTATTGTGGCACACATTACTAATATACACTATCTTGTTTCAACTGCAAAAAAAAAAAAAAAAGTGAAACTTATTATTTCTAAAATAAAGATAATAAAATATCTAAACATCCTTAAAATAAGATAAATTTACTTGATAATATATATCGAATTGGGTTTATTCTTCTTATACCATCAGCAAAGAGTTTTTATTTTATTTTTTATTTAAAGCATAATTATGGTTTATGCTTAAAACAAGAAAACGAAAAATGATTAAAGATACATGTTTAAAAAAAAAATCTTCAGTTTCTTTCTTTAGGATTTCTCCGCCTCATTAAAAATTTCCATTAAACTGGATTTAAGAATCTCAAAATGGTGTACATATTTTGAATTCGGAATGATTGTGAAATAAAGTAAATTTATTTAAAATTAATAACTATAATAATAAGTATAAATAATTATAATTCTGTCAAAAACTTTAATTTTAATATTTAATTAAAATATTTCAGTTTAACTAAATACTTAGAAATGTTTGGTGTATTGTCAAATCTGTTTAATTGCTTTTCCAAAAAATGTACCTTGTTTTAAGAATGTTTAATTTTTTACAGGAAAACAAGACAAAATACTTTTTTTTTTTTTTTTTGCAGTGTTAAGAAGAAGGAATGTGATAAGCTTGTATTGATATGCAACTTTTTCAATGCAGCTCCCGACGCGGTTTCAGGAAATTCTGTGGTTCACAAAACCGCTCTGGAATTACATTCCACATACCTCAAGAACAATTGAATTGGCACAGTTATCAGCCTGTGATCAGAATGACAGTTGCAGAGCAGCATAAGACAATTTCAAAATTAAATGAATACAAAAAGAGGCAAAACACTGCATGGCATTAAACCCTCCCGCCACACTGTGAGATTCAATCCCTGTAAATGTTTCTGTTGATCACTATCACCGTATGAAACCCATTAACACTGTCTCTTCCATCTAATGAAAAAGTCAGAATGACAGAGGTCGGATAAAACATGGTTTGCCATAACAAACACAAAATCTTGATATATTTTCTCCTACCGCTGTCCACATGTGCCAGATCAGAAGTTTTGATCTTTATACAGTTTTTACTAACGAAACATTTTCACAACATCAGAAAAAAATTGGCAATGTTTGTCACCGTTGAATCAAAGGTGAAAACAAAAGCTCAGCTCTTAAGATATTTCAATTTTTTATGTAAAATGCATATTTCATACTGCTCTTTGTCCTGCCAGTAAGGCACTCTGCCCCATACAACTGGGTCCCACCCATTCATGCTAAAGAGACCCTGCTCATGCCCCCATCATTTAAAAACATAATTTATCCTTGTCTTTGCTCCCAGCTGAACCTTAACCGTGTCTTAACCAAGCGTGACATGATGAAATGATAAGTAAAGTGACTATGATATAAAGTTCTGACTGATACTGATACGCCAATAATTGTTTTCATGTTATGGGCGATAACCAATAAATGGTCAATATTAAAATACCATACAATTTTTTCTAGACAAATATGAATAAAACACTAAAAAAAAAAACTATAATTTTAAATGTTACAAGTGAATTTGGGCATCAGAACATTATAATGTACAGTATGAAAAATGAATATTCATTGTGAGACTTGCTAAAGATTACATTTAACGGTGTTATTAAATTTGAATTTTTAGAAGACTGCAAATATAATCTAAATATAAAAACAATGGAAATGAGCATTTTAAATATCACAATTAAAACGCAAACTTACATAACCAATATTGACCAACAGCAATATCGGCCGATACCCGATATACCAAAATATTATGCATCTTGTAACTATATAATGCATTGTTATTGTATTGGTCCAAATCTCAAATGCATCTGTATATAGCCCCGCCCATATTTATAGTATTGGTCTAAATTTTAAATATATCTGTATGTAGCCCCGCCCATATTTATAGTATTGGTCCAAATCCCAAATTGATCTGTATGCAGCCCCGCCCATAGTTATTGTATTGATCCAAATCCCAATTGTATTTTTATGTAGCCCCGCCTATATTTATAGTATTGGTCCAAATCCCAAATTTATCTGTATGCAGCCCCACCCATAGTTATCATATTAATCCAAATCCCAATTTTATCTGTATGTAGCCCCGCCTATATTTATAGTATTGGTCCAAATCCCAAATTTATCTGTATGTAGCCCTGCCCATAGTTATTGTATTGATCCAAATCCCAATTGTATTTTTATGTAGCCCCGCCCATATTTGTAGTATTGGTCCAACTCCTAAATTTATCTGTATGTAGCCCCGCCCATATTTGTAGTATTGGTCCAACTCCTAAATTTATCTGTATGTAGCCCCACCCATATATGTAGTATTGGTCCAACTCCTAAATTTATCTGTATGTAGCCCCACCCATATTTGTAGTATTGGTCCAACTCCTAAATTTATCTGTATGTAGCCCCGCCCATATTTGTAGTATTGGTCCAACTCCTAAATGTATCTGTATGTAGCCCCGCCCATATTTATAATATTGGTCCAAATTCCAAATGTATCTGTATGTAGCCCAACCCACCATTGTCTTATTGGTCCAAAACACACGTTGCTGTGTTTTACATATCAAATAAGTTCTGAGTGGATGTGATTTTGTTGCATCATGCAGCGTTTTCACGTTCAGAGCTAACAGGCAAATTTGTCATGTCGCACTTGGTTAGGACACGGTGAAAGACTACATGTCTCCTGGTCTCAGACCAAACTGTCCTGAAAAACCATCTTTTTTTTAATTAGCTCTGCTAGTTAGCTTTCTTGAACTACAGAGCCATCAGAGACATGGGAATGAAGCTTGTGAGGTGTAAGATGGCACCCCAAATCCACAGTGGTGGTGCACAGTACAGGGCACAATGACACACTGAGGCTTCGAAAAACATCCGCGGCCCTTCTTCGGTTCAGTTCGCGATGTAACCGAACGTTTGGCTGGGTGTGGAATTCATCGACTAAACCATACTAATGTAACATATAATCTTGGGATCTAAAGGGATACGTCCATGCGGCAGATTTGGCGATTGATATGCATTTACCTATGCATTTACTCCATAATTCAGGCCGAATGGGTCGGCGTGATACCCTTGTATCTCCATCATGGCGGTCTCCTTTATATATACTGTCAGTGTTTCACAATGTCTATGGTGACTTTTTCCCATCAGACATATAACGAAACGCAATACTGAAACGTTGAAGTTCTCAACTCAGAAGTTTGTGTGTTTCTTCAGAAATCTCTTTTCATGCTACACATATATTTGCGATATTTGACCCCCAGTATCACTAGGGGTTTGGTATGAACATCTTGAAATTATACAAAAAATAAACAACCTCTACATGATAAACAAATAAAGAGAGCTTGGGTCCACCGGACGGAAGAACGAGGCGTTGAAAGTTCGGCTCGTTCCCCTGCGAGAAGTTTCCGCTCTGGATCCAGAATTAAACAGCGAGAAGGCGAGCCGTGCGTCTTTGGCTGCTGTTCATCTGGATCGTCCGGAAAAACAGAAAACAAACTTGGATCAGAGACTATATGAAAAGCAAGTTGGATGCGACAATCCATTTGAGGTTGGTGTGTCTCCATCTGTTCTTAATCATTTCGACTTTTATAATCCATCTCCTCCGTTTTTTAGGTTGTTCAAAGCACAGCTCTTACAGGTGGACCTGCCACCCTTCGTTCTGCGGGCGAAGCCCCACAAAACTGACCACCAGGGGCGCTGTGATTGGTCCAGACGGTCACAGAATGCCACTGAAAGTCCAGGGTTTGAGGCTGGATGAGATGACGGGTGACGGCGAAGGGCGAGTGTCACGTTAGGGGGTTGAGACTACTTCCGACAAGGCAGGGGCGGCTGGAGAGACAGCACTCCGGGAGGCGGCACTGTCTACCAAGAAACACAAAGAACCTGTGAATCACCCGTTACACCCGACTGCACAGCAAGGTTACTGCCAGTGGACACAACACAATCATAGTGGTGGGGAGCAATGAACTTTTTAGTAGCATTTTCAGTAACAAGTTATTTTAGGGTAAAAGGTAACATTATTCTACTCATCCTCATCTGTTATTTCGGGAAGTCTGATTCATTTTAGTGAATCGGTTTATGTAAATGAGTCACTTTGTGCTATTTTACATAGCAATGAATACAGTATTTAACAAAGTATGTTTTTTTTTACTTTTATATACCTAAAATTGATGATATAAAAAATATATACTTTCTATAATAAACATTTATATAAATAATAAACACAAACACACACACACACATATATATATATATGAAAGGAAATAATTATATTAAGTAATTAAATTAATAAAAAATAGTAATTATATAATTATATGGAATCTGAAAATATATTTATAAATCCTAAGCAAAGTTATAATTGTCTATATAAATATCCATAATTATGTGTATCTATAAATGTAATCTAAACATTTAGAAATATGAATATATACTTGGTCTAAATATATAGACACAAATCTATAAACACAAATCTTAATGTATAAATGTAAAAATATAAATTGAAAATTTTAAAATATAAATATATATATGAAGGGCCAAACAGGAAAAAATAATTATATGAAATCTGAATATGAACTACTTAAAAATTTTATAAGCCCATATTTTTTAGCATATTTTTGGATAATTTCCATAAAATTGCATTTAATACTCAACATTGCATTTAATACTCAAAATTGCATTTAATACACAGAGCCTCCAGACAATTTCACTAGAAAACATCACAAACTTATGGCAACAATTGCTGAAGTATGATTGGTAATTTACAATTTTAAGTGAAGCATCGATTGAGATCCTGCATTGCTTTCATCAGATAAATACTCTGGTCATTTCTAGTCATTTATTAAGAAAATTCAATGCAGTTAGCTACAGTTTATTAGTAACAGGTAGCTTGATTATAGTTTTAACCACGTTACTGCTTCCATCAGTCTCAGTGTGGCTTCCCAACACTGTCATGAGCACATGCACACAGTGACACAAAACTACACACAAACACAGTTAAAAGATACAGAGACATGCGACGTATGCTAGTGTACCAATGCAAACCAAAACAAAAGCAGAGAGAAAATCTACAGACATAAAAGAAATAGAGAGGCGTGCAGGATGCCACGAACCGTGTCTTTAGAGTGTCCCATTATGAAGAAATAGGGTGAGGCTAGAGTGTCGCTTTTCATGCACATGGTAAGGTTGGTAGGTACCATTCCTACAGGACAGGAAGTAAAAGACTGAACTATTGCATTGCAGATTAGAGTTAGAAAAAACAGAGCAGCTGATAGAGGAGAGGAGTTAGGAGTACACTAGTTACAGGCTACAAGATGTTTCGTCACTAAATTAGAGTTCACTGAAAGGCTTAATTGATATAGTGAGTCATCAAAGGCTTTTAAGCTTTTAACAGAAAGCTTTCAGCGCAAACAAACTGTCAATACCACCGTATCCCGTTTGAGCTATTGTTCCCCGGTGCACTCCAATAAGCATTCGCTCCATTACTTCAACCCAAATCAGTAGGTTTTTAGTTTTAAAACACAATTATCAATTCTATGTTCATCTGAAAAGTTGCTAATGGCTGCAAAAACCTACATTTCTTTTAAACTGAACAACTTTTAAAAGATTAAAATGTACCCACCATATTCCGGCACCTGTCCCGTGCCCCTTTTCAACAGCAGACGTACTCGACGACCGCCGGCCTTGATGAGCTCGATGGCACGATTGTGACTCATGTCTCTCGTACTCTCACCATTAATTTCAATAATCTGATCTCCAACCTGCGAACATGAGGAATTAGGGGAATATTTTACATCAGGATGTTGTATCACCTTGAAGGCTTTATATTTTATGATAATTGACCAATTAGAGTCAAGTAATAAATACAAAGACAACTTTTCAAAGGTTTGCTCACCATAGCTACATTTGATCAAAAATACAGAAATATTGTGAAATATTATTAGAATTCTAAATAACTGTTTTCTATTGTAATTAGGGGTGTAACAGTTCACAAAATTTCACGGTTCGGTTCAATACGACACAGTGGTGTCACGGTTCGGTACGTTTTCGATACGGGGGGGCGGGGCAATTGGTTATGTCACAATGTTGGAAATATTTCTGTTTTAAACCATGAAGGCGAGCCAATGGATATCACACAAGCACGCGTTTGTTCCAGGGTTTGCACACGTGCAAACTTTGCGCAAGATTTATGCCGGTGAACGTCTTAATCTCAGTCAATTCACTATAAACAGAAAGTGAAAGTGAAAACGGAATGATGGAGTAATGACGAAGCTTTCGGCATCTGACGCCACATATTCTCTCGGAGACAAAGAGAAACGAATCTACTTCAACATATGCTGATAACGATATAGCCTATAGCTGTTTTCATTTATTCCCTTAATATTTCTCTTGTGGCCCGTACATACTGAAAAACGCATTTCGTGTTAAACAGGTTGTTTTTGAAAGTCGGTGCTTGAAATAAAAGCTTTTTATTTCATTGATTTTTATTGATGGCTGCAGTGTTAATATTTTAATTATAGGACTATAATTCAGGTAGCCTATAGCCTAGACCTGTTTTAAAAACATTTTAATTGAGGAGTAAATATAGCCTAATCTTATCCTCGCAGCGCGTCAATTATGTGGTAATTATTGCAGGGCAAATTAATTGTAATTTTAATTTAATACTAAAAGTAACTTCATAATAATAATAATAGGCCTAATAAAAATAAGAATGTAACAGGCCTACATTAATTGGAAATGCCAAATCCTCTTAAGATCAAAAGATGTTTTTGACAATATCTCTGCATCGTCGATACAAGATCATTCTTTCGACGCACCTCAGCAAGGGGAGGTATCACGAGACAGCACGATGCCTTTACGTCGTTTGGGCTGCGTTCTTGAACATGGCACTGAGAACATTATATCACACATTTTAAACTCTTTTATTTTCCAAACGTAATAGGATTGTCCAACGAATGTTTTTGTAATGCACCGAACCGAAAGCCTGACCGAACGGTTCAATACGAATACGCGTATCGTTACACCTCTAATTGTAATATATTTTAAAATGTAATTTATTCCTGTGATGCAAAGCTGAATTTCCATCATTACTGCAGTCTTCAGTGTCACTTGATCCTTCAGAAATTCTAATATGCTTAATTTTGAAAACAGTTGCTTAATATTTCAGGATTCTTTAATGGAAAAAAAAAATCAAAAGAACAGCATTTATTTGAAATAGATTTGTAACATTATATCTCTGTTTTGTTGTTTAACATGAATGACAGACAGCAGGAATATTAGAGAGTCCGGTTCCAATATACTGTTACACATGTGTTTTCTTTCTCCGCTGTTTGCTTTCACTTAAGACCTACATTACGAGGATACTTGCAGAGATGGCATTTTTACACATACAAGTGTGTGTATTTAACCGTTCAAGGCCTATAATGCAGGAAAAATAACTCCCGCACTCTTTGAGCACCGTCTTCACGTACACGCCTCTGACAGCACTCAGAAACAGTCTCTCAGACAGCGTGTGGATATAGCAAAATGAGTTCTCTTTTGCTGCTGATTGCATTTCAGCGGCTTAAGATCACTTGTTTATAAACCGCAACGCTTAAAAACGTGTGCAAACGTTAAGTTTTTGTGACCACATAGCACAACAATGTCATGTGAGCATGTAACCACTATAGAGACGGTTAAAAATCTCTATCGTTTGACACATTTCTACCAGTTAATCGTGTCTGCCGGTCTATCGCCCACCCTATACTGACCCCAAACTTTTGAATTGTTGAACTGTATATGCTGCAAGTCAAATGTACTTTCACATAAAATAAAATAAAAAATTCACAGGGTGAAACTTTCAAAATAGATTTTAACAGTTTGAGTGCGAGACTCATTTCTAAAAGTGCAATTATCAAAAGTCTTTTCCATCTAACAGTCTGAAGAGTTTTCTCACCCTCATTCTGCCGTTGCGGATCGCAGGTCCATCCTCAGCCAGTCTCAGCACAAACAGGTCCATCTTGTATTCCCGTCCTCCGCGGATACTAAAGCCAAATCCCTTCACACTTTTCTCCAGTTCCACAGTGAAATAGTCATAGTCCTGGAAAAATAAAAAAAAACGTAAAATAAATAAAAATATTGAAGTGTGGCACGCCGCTTTTCAAGACAACCCCCACATTTGACTATTATTTAGCTTTTATCTTCAATTTAAATTGACTATTAATATTTAATATTCATGTACTTAACACCAAATATCACAAAAAAATGTATGTTGAGGAGATAAAACTGCATTTTAATGTGTTATTTATTTTTTAATTCAGTGTACAGGACAAATACAAACGCTCTATATTTTATATACAAAAACAAATTGTGCTATAACAGGTGGAAAAACATGGCACTTCTAATGGTGGTTTATTGATTTTCCAGCTGCATTATACTGTAATAGTATCATATTCTGGATGTCAAGTAATATTTTAGTGTGATAAAATGTGCAGTTAGACCTGTGGTCTGTAATCGGCGATGGAGTGCTGTCTGTAGTCTATGAGAGCAGGTGGGTGTCTGTACTCCATGGTGGGCGGCTGTCTGTAGTCTGCTACAGGAGGATGTCTGTAGTCCACCGGAGGCTGTCTGTAGTCTGTATATGCAGCTTGGCAGATATCAGGTTTAACATCCTGCCTGGCTTTAACCTCCGACCTATAGACACCAACAAGGTCAAATTGAGCAATCCTGTCCCACAAGTCAACAGGCTGATTAACTTCATCTACACATGTCCCACAAAATTCACGTTTAAACTACCTAAACTCTCTGTGAATGTTGGTTTAAATACTATTACGTCCAATGCACAATAAAAACAACACATTTTGTTTGCTTAA
Source organism: Schizothorax lantsangensis (assembly GCA_027422415.1). Lineage (NCBI taxonomy): Eukaryota > Metazoa > Chordata > Actinopteri > Cypriniformes > Cyprinidae > Schizothorax > Schizothorax lantsangensis. The sequence continues at coordinate 15,560,558 of CM049854.1, read as the reverse complement.
TGTCTAACAGTGACCTTTATTTCCCCTCTCTGACCATGTGACCAGGGCTTTGCTCATGGGCCATATTTATCAAGTCTCAGTTCCCATCTTTCACGATGCATAAATCAGAGCAGTCTTGAGCCAACCCTGGGAAAAAAATGTGCAAACCCTGCCTGAGAGGAGAAGCATGTATTATTGAAGAGGTAAATAATTTATCATGAAGTGTTAAGTGATGTTACTCGGGCTAGTGCGAGAGAAAGACAGCAGACGCTCGAAGCATGATGTGAGAATGCCCAAAGCAGTTTGGTTGAGCCCAAAGACTACCTGAGAGAAGCCTTTAAACAGACGTGGACACATGGAACACCACAGGAAAAAATGAAGGGATTTGGATGGGTCACGAAGAATGTCAAGAACAATCCCGACTCAGATTTCAACTCAAAAGTCAAAAGGAAAAATCTGAAATTATATATTACAATTTATTTTAGTATTTTCATTTAAAATAATTTTAATAAATAAAAAAATACTTGTTTAATTTGTAATATATATTTCACATAAATGTTTTTTTTTTTTTTGTATTTGTACTTGCCTTGACATTAATGACAATTAAGCAAGAAAAAAAAAGCCATTACCATAATGAAAAACAAAATTAGATATTATTTGAATTGTAAACTACATATATCTCATAAACCGTATGCTTATTTATTACTTTTTTTTATCAATGTATTGCAGTAATTTTTATTGTAATACATGATAATTTTCAGTAGAGCTAATATTTTCAAATTTACAAAATATCTAAATACAGTAATGATTATTTTGTGTAAAATGTGCTTAATGGTGATAAAAAAATAATGCTATAATGCAAAAAATGCAATATGAATATAAAGTGCTTAATTGTAATAAAAATAATGTCATGCAAAAACGACAGAGAATGAACAATAGAACGATAGAATGACAGACAGACAGACAGACAGACAGATAGACAGACAGACAGATAGATAGATAGACAGACAGACAGATAGATAGATAGATAGATAGTAGGGCTGCCCCCTAATAGTTGACTAATCGTTAGTCAACCAGAAGAGGCTTGATCGACCAAAATTTTATTAGGTTGCAGAAAAATAAATAATCCACAGGCGAAGTCACGCAGTCCGTGACAGACAGATCGTTAACGGCCGGTCTATGTGGTAATACTGTGGTAGTACTCAGGCAGGACAGCGCGAAACTCTATATCTTTATATCTGTATATCTTTACCTTACAGACATTAAAGGTATATCTATAGAGAGTGAAATGTCTACTTTCAAATGAACCAATTCAAATGGAAAACTAATGTTCTCAGATTATGTAATCTATATGTAATATGCATACAGGCGCGTCCACATACTGCGGAGATGACGAGTCAGTGTCGCCGACTTCATCTCTTGACTTAAGCTGAAAACAAAGAAAGCACTAGTTTATCAATACATTATTAAAATGTTAATGCAGTCTCCTTACTGTTTTTCACTGACACATTCATAATCATTACTTCTGCGGTGTGCTGTGGCAAGCTTTATGCATGTGCTTGAGCGCTTATTAGGCAATGTAGGCAATTAAATGCTCATTATAATGATTTAAATGTTTTATTAATAAACGTGCGATTAGTCTACTAATACTTCAAATTAACAACTACTAGTCGACCAGAAAAATCCTTTGTCGAGGGCAGCCCTGACAGACAGACAGACAAGACAGACAGACAGATTTCCGGACAAACAGTACCTGGTGTCATGGAGGTACAGCTGTGGTGGGACTGGCACTGATCCGATGGAGGTAGGCTGAACTCCCGGTATGCCCGGATCCACAACAGCAGCAGCCTGAGTCACCGCTGAGCCCGACTGCATGGCCTCCAGGCCGGCCTGACTCACAGGCAGACTGCTTTGAGGCACTGGTGGGCTGCTGTGCGGAGCTCCCGGGCCTGGCTCCATCAGCAGGGGGCTGGGTTGTGTGGTGGCCGGGCTGGGGTGGGGGGCTGGTGGGCTGGGATGAGCCATGGTGGGGCTCTGCTGGGCTGCTGGGCTGGACTGAGTCTGAGGGCTGTGCTTCTGGGCCACCATGGGACTCTGCTTCTCTGATGTAGGGGCCGAATGAGCACCGTTTACATCTAGGGCAAAAAACGGTTGTGTTTACAAAGGAAGACGACAGAAATCTTTCTTTGTTGCAACATATTCTGATCATACCTTCTTCAGGGATGATGTGCAAGGTGACAGTGAGTCCAGCGTCTTTGATCAGCTTGACAATGTCAGCGTGAGGCATGTTGATGATAGACTGACAGTTGACAGCCATAATACGATCACCAACCTTCAGCTTCCCACAGCGATCAGCCGGACTGCCCTCGATGATACGGCCGATCTTATGTGGCACAGCTACAAAACATATGAATGTAAATATTGTAGTTTTTAAAAGTATATTATATAATAAGAAATGTAAAATGTCCCTCAAATATAAAAAGAACATAAAAATAGAAATAATATTTTCCATAAAGAAAATTAAGTCAAAAAAGAAAAATGTTTTCGTACTGTTCATTATTTTTACATTGTGCTATTTTCATCACAACTGAGCATGTTTTCCACTTGAATTCTCATTATTGTAATACATTTTACTTTTGTAATTCACCCCCCCAATAATTACTACAAATATAATAATAATAAAAATAATAAATTAATATAAGGTAAATATTTTTTATTAACATTGTTATCATACATTTATTTGATGTTTATAATTTATTTACATTACTATTATAAATGTTCTCAATATTCTCAATAGTAATCTTAATGGTACTAAAATAGGCTTCATTTTTGTTGTAATAAAGACAAAAACATTTATCATTAATGTAACCATAAAAATAAAAAAAATATATATATATATATATATATGTGTGTGTGTGTGTGTGTGTGTGTGTATAATGTATATACTATTAAAATATTCTCAATTATTAATCTCAGGGGTACTAAAATAGGCTTCATTAATATATATATAATAATAATAATAATAATAAATCCTATAATAATAGTCTTTGAAAAGTATTTATTTATAAATTATATAAATGACTATAAAAAGTATTCTTAATACTAATCTCTAATGGTACTGCAATGGGTTATATGCAAAGAAAAGAGAAAAAAAAAATTTCTTTGTAAATTTTGGGCTGAGATAGGTGTAAAATAGATAGTTTGTTTGTTTATTTATATTTATTTTTACAGGTTTTGTGAGATTTACCCAAATGTGGATAAGATGAAGCTTCTTCACTTTAACATTGTGGACTGTGTTCTTGGACACATAATGGGCCTGATCCCATATTTTCAATACATCTGCACTACAAACTGAACTTTACTCTAATATAATAAAGAGTCTGTCTTAATAAACATGTGACCATGTGTAAAAGAATGCATTAGTCTTCACCAGAGCATCAGATAAACAGCTGTGTGAAAGGAGGACTTACTTATTGTGTTTGTGGTCTCTGGACGGTTGAGGGAGCTGATGATGACAAAGCCAAAGCCTTCGCTTTCCTTACGGTGGATAACTACATCAGTGGTGGGGGGCAAGTTGACCGGGCACACAGCATGACCCCGGGGAGAACTGCTTTGATTGGCCGCTGCACCGTTTTCCTCACATGGCTGGCCTGCAGGTGGCAGCAAACACAATCTCAGTCAATGCGAACACACAACCACAGCAGTGTGACTCCAGAGATAATTGCCACCAATTACTGCGCTTTGACTTCTGGATAATGTATTTCCAGGCATATGAAATAATAGTCAGAAAAACCTGCTTTTTTTGTTGTTTTATGGAGCATTTTTTAAACCTTTTTTTAAATCTAAAAAGTCAGCATATGTGTTTCATGTTTTATATCATATTTAATACATCAGGCTTTAATAGTGGAGGAAAAAAAACACCTGTTTTATTCAGAGGCCCAAATCGATCGAAAATATGCAATTTGGTGCAGTTGCTGATATTTATATGGCCAAACGTAAGATGAAATTCTGATAGTTTTTAATGTAAATATATTTTTAACAGTATAGACTACATAAAAATGCATATAAATATCAGTTTTCACTCTATAACTCCCAAAAAACTTCTTAGTGAGATATTTAATTGTTTAGTTTTGCATATAATGCAAAAACATAATGCAATGCAATACAAATTTGATTAAGAGATGAGCAAATAAACATTCCTCAAATGTCTGATATATCATATTTGTCACATGATTTTGCTAAAAACAATTGTGGAAAAATGATAATCAATTAAACCTGAATTGCTTAAGTTGAGTAAATGTTAATCTTGAAATATTAATGACAACATGAAAGTTATTCTTACATTTACTTTTTAAAAATCAAACAAGCAAGAAAACACATGTACTGTACCAAGATCTGAAGGTGGACATTTTTACAATTACACTAAAAGGTCTACAAAAGTATAAACTAACAATCAGACGAGATTTTATCATATTGATAATTTGATACAGTAGGCTTTATAGGGTTAAAGAGACTAAAAAACAATTGCTTGCTACTCCTCCTAAATACCTAGGTTATGGAATTTGCTGTTTTATAAACTCTGACAGTGCAGTAAATGCCTAGTTTTGAGGATAAAGTCACCCTGCTGCGGCAGAACTCTCCTCCTGACGGTCAGGGTGACCTGTCCGTTTCGTGCCGCCGCGTGCATGAGGTCGATGACGTAGCGGTGTGGTCTCCCCGCCACGGGCATCCTGTCAACCGAGGCCAGCTCATCTCCCGGACGCAGTCTGCCGTCGCGCTCCGCAGGGCTGTTCTCTATGATTGCTCCGATCACAATCTGTGAGGAAAAATCAGTCATCATGTTAATGTGAACCGACATGCACAGTCTCATAATAATATTGTCACCGGTTTTACATGTTCAAACAGCAATATTCTTGACAAGCTGATGGGATTATACATATCTAGCCTGACAGAAAGTTGCTTAACTGCTGGTATTTATTTAAGAAATTAAATCAAATTACCAAAGACAACTAGCTAAAAGACGACTGTAAATACACTGTCATCTGAAATCCAAGAAAATCCATGAAAATTCAGTTTGGAGGCTTTTAAAAGCCACAACTCTGCACAAAATTAAGCAGATATTTATGGTATCAGATAATATTTGATAGTCTGTTTGATATATACAGTACTATGGTATGGAACAAGTTAGTGTTATTGTTAACCATAACTATTATAAAGAAGAAAATAAGCAGTAAAAAAAATTGTTAATTAAAACGCAAATAAAAAATGAAGTGCAAAAGAATAAAGCAAGGTTCTAAAATGCAAGCAAAAATTATTTTATCTGGAATAAATTCTTTATATATTTTAATTATTTCTCAACCCTGACTTAAGACTAGCAATGTATTGTCAAATAAAATGAATATAAATAAATAAAATGAACAAATATACAACAACAACAGCAATCCAATAAAAAAGCAGCTGTTTGATTGACATGTAAAACAACCAACCACAGTGTTGTGTGTCTCATTACAGGCAGATGGAACAATTTGTGATGGAATGAAAGGGAAGAAAACTACACTGAACTGAAATAAAACTAAAATGTGAATGAAAAAAAAAAGAAATAAAGGAAAATTCAATAATTTTTGGGGGGAAAAATACAGAATAAAAAAACAATTTGGACTGGGCATTATAATAAAAATATCACAGTATGAGTCATTTTACTTTTATTGAAACGTCTCACAATATAATTAATTTTGCTGTAAATTTAACCCCATAAATTATATATATATATATATATATATATATATATATATATATATATATCACACATCAAAAGTCTGACATATGAGCAAAAACAGCCTGCACTTATTGGGTTAGTAATTGTATTTAATTATTATTTATTTATATATTAATAAAAAACATACTTTTTATTCTATATAAAAAGTGTGGTTTTCACAAAAACATTATAAGCATAATATTATAATTATTTACTGGAGTAATGATACTGAAAATTCAGCTTTGCATCACTGGAATAAATTACATTATAAAATGTATTAAAACAGAAATAGTTGTTTTAAATTCTAATAATGTTGGTCAATAATGTTGGTTTTTGATCAAATAAATGTAGCTTTGGTAATCATAAGAAACTCATTTCAAAAACATAAAAAAATCTTACTGACCACAAACTTTTAAACGGCAGTCTGTGTCACTCATCATCATAAATCCCAGCTCTAATAATCACTACCTAACCACTATACCCATATACCATATTATCATGGTACATGCCCAAAACAAAACATGGCTTTGCTATGGTAATGTTGTATAAGTAGCTGAAGGAAGCAGGAAATGATTTTTTTCAGGTATGTTTCCATCTGCTGCTCATGGAGCTGTACAGATATGAACCAGTATCTGTTTATGCTGCCCCATACGAGCCTTGTCACGGGCCTCCGGACTCACAGCCTGCACCGCCTCGTCTCCACCCAGGATCCTAAAGCCGAAGCCGGTCTTCTCACGCAGCAGGTGCACTTCCACTTCCTGATACTCCACACCTGAGGAACAAGATTCACAGTTTAGATCACGCACACCAAACTCAAGAGTGATTAAATCATGCTGCATCCTTGATTGGGGATATTTAACCACCTAACAACCACACAGCAACACATTAAAATCCACTCTGAGATCCTATAAAATGTAAGAACCGATCATGTTTGAGCAGAACTTCTTCAAACCGTTCCTAAACCTGAACACAAGCTGAAGGATCAGAGAACGCCACGCGTTATGTAGGTCACGAGTGCTGAACCTTCTGATGTAGTGGAGAATAAGAGTATAGTGGTAGACAGAGAGCTAAATATAGAGCACTGAAGTCACATGGGTTACATAAATTAGCTATTGAAATGTGACTGACAGCATATGTGCTCTGTGATATAAAGAGAGGGAAAGCTGCACATTCCTCTACTTGCCTGTAGAGTCTGTCAGTGTCCGAGGAGGGACTGGCTCTGTGTGAATGAGAAACGAGAGCTTCAAACAATTCAATTATTCAAAAAGTCTTTGTACTGTCAAGTAGCTTTATGCTTTATTTAGGCTCTTATGTGGAGTCACAAGAAACCTGTCAAGAATTTTAGAGGCTCATATTTCACCTCAAAATGAAAAGTATAATAATTAAATAATTAAAAATAAATTATAAATTAATTTTTATTGGATTGAAGAAAATGAGGCCTATTTTTTTCTGGTTGTGACATTATTTTCATGAAAATGAAGCACATTTTGCTTTCCAATTGGGATTAATATAATTTAAAAAAATATTATTTAAACTGTATTACAATATATTTATTTATTTTTATTTATTTATTTCCATGACTTTTCCATGACCAGTCTAGTTGTTGTTTGTGATAATTGGATTACTTTCGTAAAAAATAATTTTATTCAGACCATTTCGCTAAAGACTCACTTTGTGAAACTGTTTGGCCAATTCTTTGGTGACTCTGTAGAGCTTGTGAGCAAATATAATTTACACTAGAGCACTTTCCAGCTGATGAAATTAAAAAAGGATACTCCATACACAATACTTAATATTTAACCAAGATTTTGAAAATGATTTTTAACATCAAGATTTAAGATAATTAATTTAATCAGCTTCCAGGTCTTTCCCATTTCCCCAAAAAATTCCAGCTTTATTTTCAGCATTTCCATGACTGTGGGAACCCAGTGATAATAGTACTAGTGATAATAGTGCTACAGCTACAGTATTGTTTTTTTTTGTTTGGTTGTTTATTTTAATACATTTACGTTTATTTGTCCATGGGAAGTGACACGTCTGGTCACCTTAATATATTTATTTTATATACCGTCAGGTGACCAGACGTTCCACTTCCTGGGGACACGTTCTGCATAGGATTTCTATATTGCCTAAAATAACCAGGTGTTGGTTGTTTGAGCTGCGCCGATTGATCATTGTATGACATCAAAGTATTCAGAGAATAAGTTAATATGACTACTTACACACCCTAAAAGTTACATCCGTTTTTGGAAGTTTATCCGCTAACCCTTAAACATACCCGGGTATGTCACATAACCTGCTTTCTGGAATACTCCCCTGAACTGTTGTGCATCTCCGAGCAAAAAGTGTTTCGTTTCTGAATGAATGCACGTTTTGAATGAATTGTGTGAACCAATGATTCAATGGCCCATTCATAAAGAGAGCCATTTACTTGATTCTTGAATAAATCAGCAGTTTGAACGAATCGAATGAATGAATGACTCAATGACTTACTCATAAAGACATTTACCGCCACCTGCTGGCAATTTTAGTTTCTTATGTAGAGTATCACTTCACTAAAAAAGACTAAATAAAATAAAAATAATAATAGTTCACCCAAAAATAACAATTATGTCATCATGTACTCACCCTCATGTCGTTTCAAACCTGTATCACTTGCTTTCTTTTATGGAACATAAAAGAAAATAATGAAGAATGTTGGTAAGCAGAAGAAAAATAATGTTGGTAACCAAGCTAATTTGGTTACCAATGACTTTCACTGTATAAACAAAAATACTGAGATGTTTCTCAAATAATCTTCTTTTATGCTCCATAGATTGTTATGCCATTGTAGCCTAAACGTTTGTGTAAAAAAAAAAAAAAAAAAAAAAAAAAATATATATATATATATATATATATACTGTATATACACAGTATCTCACAAAAGTGAGTACACCCCTCACATTTCAGCAAAACATTTTGTATAATTTCTCAAGGGACAATACTGCTCAAATGAAACTTGGATATATTATAGAGTAGTCAATGTGCAGCTTGTATAAAAGTACAAATTTACTGTCCTCTAAATATAACTCAACATATAACCATTATTGTCCAAATTACTGGCAACAAAAATGATTACACCCTAAGTGAACATGTCAAAACTGTGTCCAAAGTGTCAATATTTTGTAGGGGCACCATTGTTATCTAGCACTGCCTTAATCCTCCTGGGCATGGAATTCACCAGAGCTGCACAGGTTGTTGCTGGCATCCTCTTCCACTCCTCCATAATGACATCACGGAGCTGCTGGATGTTAGACACATGGTGCTTCTCCACCTTCCTCTTGAGGATGCCCCACATGTGCTCAATAGGGTTCAGGTCTGGAGACATACTTGGCCACTCCATCACCTTCACCTTCACCTTCAGCAGCAAGGCAGTTGTCATCTTAGCGGTGTGTTTGGGGTGGTTGTTATGTTGGAAAACAGTTTCTGAAGGGAGGGCATCATCTTCTGCTTCAGAATGTCACAGTACATGTTGGAGTCCATGTTTCCCTCAATGAACCGCAGCTCCCCAGTACCAGCAGCACTCATGCAGCCCCAGACCATGATGCTACCACCACCATGTTTGACGATAGGCAAGGCACAATTGTCTTGGTACTCCTCACCAGGGCGTCGCCACACATGCTGGACACCATCTGAGCCAAACAAGTTTACCTTAGACTCATCAGACCACAGGACATGGTTCCAGTAATTCATGCTCTTGGCCAGGTTGTCTTCAGCAAACTGTTTGCAGGCTTTTTTGTGAGCCAGCTTCAGAAGAGGCTTCCTTCTGGGACGATGGCCATGCAAACCGACTTGTTGCAGTGTGTGGCGTATGGTCTGAGCACTGACAAGCTGACCTTCAACTTCTGCAACCTCTAAAGCAATGCTGGCAGCACTCATGCGTCTGTTTTTTGAAGCCAGCTTCTGCACCTGATGCACAGCACAAGGACTCAACTTCTTTGATCGATCCTTGCGAGGCCTGTTCCGAGTGAAACCCGTCTTGGAAAACCTCTGTATGACCCTGGCCACTGTACTGTAACTCGGTTTCAGGGTGTTACCGAACTTATAGCCTAGGCCATCTTTGTGGAGAGCAACAATTCTAATTCTCAAATCCTCAGAGAGTTCTTTGCCATGAGGTGCCATGTTGAACATCCAGTGGTCAGTATGAGAGAATTGTTCTCAAAGAACCAAATTTTAACTGCTCTAAAACAAGATACACAAATTTGTATGGTCCTGTCAAGCAGACAAAAACATGAACATGATGAATAGGACATGTGGCTTTGCATGGTTAAACGACATATAACTGTTATCACTTAGGGTGTACTCACTTTTGTTGCCAGCTTTTTTGACAATAATGGCTGTATGTTGAGTTATTTTCAGAGGTCAGTAAATCTTTGCTGCTATACAAGTTGCACATTGACTACTCTAAAATATATCCAAGTGTCATTTCTATAGTATTGGCCCTTGAAAAGATATACTAAATTGATTGCCGAAATGTGAGGGGTGTACTCACTTTTGTGAGATACTGTATATATATGTTGAATCAAATAAAACATTTCTTTCTAAAGTTACTTTTTGTAATATCTACTTGATATTTTTTATTATTTAACACAATGGTAATCTTTTGGGGGTATTTTCACAGCCATTTTCATTATGACTCATTTTATGACTGACAGCTAATATATACTGTATATATATATATATGCATATGCATCACATTATTTTTCTTATATATATATATATATATATATATATATATATATATATATATATATATATATATATATATATACACACACACACACACATATAAATCTAAGCTGAAATATTTTATAAAGTCAATAACTAGAAAGCGACCAAACTCTCTGACTTACGTCTGCTTTCATAAATGGCACGTGACTTCTCATAGAGGTCGTAGGGGTCAGGCTTGCCCAGGTGGAAGGGCTCTGTGTCCGGAACAGAGGAGCGATGGAGCGTCTGACCGGGATGTGGGGCACCGTGGGGGAGCAAAGCAGCCGACAAGCTGGTCTGGGGGCTTCCTTGAGGGTCCCACTGTATGGACAACACAGATATGGACTGGTTTGAGTGGATAATATATATACACATGCACCAAAAAGAAGTGCAAATCTCTCATGTAGATCCTTTAAAAGTTCAAGAGGAGAACATCTGGCGTATCATAAAGGTGACCCCTGTCATTACTCCTGTCCTCTTTCTGCGAGGAGAGAGTTTAGCAGTCCAATCGCTCTCTGGAGGTTCAGTGGGGGAGATGAATTAAGCCCTAAGTGAGGGACTAAAGTGTGAAGCGAAGTATCTGTGCTACAGTCATGTGCCCCGGGGGCTAATGGATCCTATTTCCTGTGAGCTGTTCATTTCACCTGCAGCTCTCTCCGCTTAACCTGCCAATTCCATTACGAGCCCTGAATCCAGCAGCACTGGACGGCTTCCTGAAAATGATGTATCTCACACCGGGATGAAAGTGAACTCACATGAAATTAGATATCACGGCCAGTTCTAGAAATACCTAAATGTGCTAAATGAAATGTTGCATTACTTTACAAGGCTTCGGAGAATCTTAACCTGGGATGTATAGTCCATTAAGTTTCCCAAACACCATTTGTGGATCTGCAATGAAATGAACACATGTAAAACTGAGGAAGATTACACAAGTGGACTAAAAACACTGTGGAGCATTCATTTGTTGTGGGATAGTGACAAAAACAGCTAAATATTGTCTTTTATTAAATGGCTTGCTGGAATACTTGTTTTTGATTGGCCAATCAGAAATGGTCAATCATGCATGTGTGTGTGTATATATACAGTATATATATATATACACATACATATATACATTATATATATATATATATATATATATATATATATATATGTTAAATAAATTATATAATTATTAAAAATTATATACAATTTTGTATCAACCAGGATTGTTATAGTTAAACTAAACTAATAACTAATAGTTAAACTACAAATGAAACTACATTTAAAACCACAAAAAATGTTACTCAAAATAAAATAAATGTTAACTGAAATAAAATAAAATAAAAACAAAAACTTTTTATTTTAGCTATTTGCAAAGGCAAAATTTTTCATTTAAATTCAATTGAACTTAATATACTAAAATAAACTGAAAGAGGTTAGGGTTAGACATATATACCATAAACATATATACTATACAATCTTTATTTGCAATTGATTAGATTAATTACATTTACATTTATGCATTTAGCAGACACTTTTATCCAAAGCGACTTACATTGCATTCAAGTTACAGTTTTTTACATTTTATCAGCTCTTGCTTTCCCTGGGAATCGAACCCATGATCTTGGCGTTGCTAGCGCCATGCTCTACCATTTGAGCTACAGGAAAGCTCCTTTCACCATATCATGTAATTAAGATATTAAGAAATTAATCACCATATCATGTAATTAACCAGATTAAAAATTTTAATTGACTTTTAATTGACTTACTTATAATATATATATATAAAAAAATCTAAGATGAAATATTTGAAATATTTTCTAAAGTTATTTATTAGTTAAACTAGTTAAACTAAACTAATCACTAATAAACTAAAACTGAAACTAAATTTAAAACCACAAAAAATTGTTACTCGAAATAAAATACAATATATACATATTTTATTTTAGCTATTTGCAAAGGCAACACTTTTTCATTTTAATTTAGTTGAACTTAATGTACTAAAATAAACTGAAAGAAAAAGAAAAAAAAAACAATGTAGACACATATACTACCAAAAACTACTAAAAATGACAAAGAATTAAGAAATTAAAAATTAAAACTGATTCAAACTTTTAATAAAAACTGTAAAATGTCAATGATAATGAAATAACACTATTTGAAATATTATGGATATTATTATGGATAAATATTATGGATAATAACCTTTACTTGCCACAATTTTGAACCCTTCTAAAAGGGTTTATATCATGTGAAAGTGGTTTCTTTTGTAAAATAAATAGACAGTGAAAAAACAAATCCCACAGATTTGGAGTGACATGAGGGTGAGTAAATAATGACAGAATTTTCATATTTTGTGTGAACCCTCTCTTTAATATTTAAAACTAAAAATGAATCCATTTTCAGAAACGAGGAGTTTTGTTTTTAAGTCGGCCAGAGCTATAAATCACACGGCAGCATGATTGAGTCCGCGGGTCTCAGGGACCGAGGAGGAGGAATATCAATTGAGTATCACCTGCATAATCTTTGCTTGGAATAATTTCTCTTCATGATAAACACATTCTAGCGTGCTCCACCTTCACAAACACACATATTAAAGGAGGCACACTTTGCTGTCAGTTAAAGCTTTTTGTTTGCTAATGCAGCAGCACAAGAGGCATACTGATTAAGCACGCCACCCATGGCGACTGCGTTAATGCATCTGTCACCCGGGACATTTCCATGTCGGGTTTCATCAGAGAGTTATCCGCTGAACACGTGCTGAGACTGAGAACTCGTGGCTGTGGTTTGTCTTTAACAGCGATCGGAGATTGATGCAGCAATTGCTCTGAGCTGCAGAGGGATTTCAGCCATCAGGCGCTGGTCTAAGATCACTGCTAAAGGGCAGCAGCTAGCCGGAGGTGTGCAGGTGCTCAAATCCTCTTACGTTTCATAAAAAACATGACTTGATCATTTCTCCAACAATCGCTGAAGCTGAATCACAACTGTCAAAATTACATCAGTGTATCTGCTGAAATGAGTAATCAATTTGCACTGTATTACGTAGCAGATATTGGCAAAATCATTTTATAGGCAACATTTGTACATATGTGTATGAGAACATTTATAACTTTTGAATGTTTTTAGAGATGGCAAAAATCCAATAATTGGCCTTAGCTATTAAAGAACAATACTAAACCAAAAAAATGTGGTCATACATTTCAATCATTTTTATTAAATACTACTAACAGAAGACATAATATGCATCTTTAAACTTTGTCATATGAACACCAAGTTAAAAGCTATATTTGTTAGATTCACTTAAAAGAACAGACTCGTTTGAATCATTTGTTCGGGAATACATGTGTTTGAGTCACTAAAAATAATGTTTCATTAGAATCATTCATTCATGAATCAGACCACAGTGATTCAGATTCACTACAACGAACCGACTAAGAGTCATTTGTTCAGAAATTGGACAACTCAGGTTCTGCTGCATGTGTTTGATTTATGAAAAATAATTTTTAAAATCTTATTTGTCTGTTTTCATACTACCTATTTACTTCCCACTGACAATTCGGTGTAGGGCTGGACCTTCATGCTTACTTTTTTTTTCTAAAAATAATTTCCATTCAAATCGCATCGAAAAAATACATTATTTGAAAAATATTTATATTTGTCTTATAAGATCAGGTTGGCTCAGAAGAGTCATTTGTCCAGAAATCTGACAACTCTGGTTGTGCTGTATGTATTTGATTCATTAAAATGAATCAGCTCATAAGAGTCATTCCTTCAAGGTTTGGGCTACACTGGTTGCACTGTATCTATTTGATTCAATTGGCTAATTTATAAGATGTATCCATACAAATCACATAATACAAATTCATATAAAATCACCACCTTGTAAAATATCTACATATTTATGGCGTTCCATCCATACCAGTGGAAGAAAGCCCTTGCGAGAACTGTTAATGGAACCAAATGTCATACGGTCCAATCTGTATTGAATCCTTACTTCACGACCCTTTGAATTTACAGCAGGTGTCAAGATCAGTTTAAGAACACGCAAAAACAAATAGTAGTTTGAGAAAGCAAATATTTGAAATCATTTACCTGTTTTGTGGGTTCCCAGGGTGTGTAGAGGCCTGACAGAGAAAGAAAGAGAGAATGATTAATATCATTAGATCTAAGGAGTAATTTTTCATAATTGTCACATAATCATCCATTTTTCTCTTCACTTTGTTGTGCTGTAGGCGGTGAGGAAAGTTTATTGCATTTATTTGCAAGGTAATTACATCATTAGCTTTGAGCAGATGCCAAACTCATCTTAAATAAAAAGACTAAAATTGAGCCGGCCAAACAGTATTTAGTACCGTAAAGGAGACAGAAGACACTAAACTAGATCTTTGACTTCCAGTCAGTTCTGAATGATTCTGAAATATGAATGGCCAGTGTTGAATCTATATCACTGTATATCACTCAGCATTACTGGCCTCATTCATATCTGACAAATATCTGTAGTAAAATGTAGTACTTAATACTAAATATTAGTATTAGGATAATCAGAAATTAGGAAGAAAATTTAGGATTATGATCACTTACAAGAAAAATAAATGCAAATTAGCATTTTTACCATTATTATAACAGCACACTTTATATGTGACTCATGCTATATCATATATTATGTACAGTACTGCAAAAATAATTTTCAGAAATGACTGTTTATGTCATAATAAAATGAATTTTTATTAGTGATATTTTCTGATTCTAATAAATACATCAGAAATCTCATTATAGCAATATACATTATTTATAGACATACTGTATACTTTCTTGAGATAAACATTTGCATTAGATATTACGGTTATTTTTCAGACTCCACTGACATGTTTTTCTTGTTTTACTAAAAAGTGCCCATGGGGTCAGAAAAACTGATATAGAATAGTGTGTTTATATTAATAATAATGTATAAATGACCCAAATTACATCTAAATCAACCTTATTTATTTTTTTATAAAAACAATTAATGAAAAATATTATGACATTATAAAGTATCTTACTGACTACATTATTTAGACTAACAGAAATATATTTTAATGGACAGACTGGGTAGAAATAACTATAGTTACAACCACACATTTCACTTTTTACAATATGCAAAGAACTACCGCAATACTGTTTTATTCTGAGTTCCCCATATAATAACATTTATAATGTGCATTTGTGATATGACTGTCTGTGATATGAAGAAGGCTGTTTAAGATTCATCTGCAATGTGATTAAACCATGACCAGAGGTGCTATGAGAATAATGAGTTATGACTTTTCATTTCTTAGTCTCGTACCGGTTTCTTTCAATTGCACAGCCTATATTGCGAGTCTTTGTGCTTCTGTTTGCATGAAAATGTGCACGCATGTGAACGTCTGGATATGTGTATGTGAGCATTTGTAGGGGAGCAAGGCATTTTTCTGCCTACTTAAACTAACAGGATTACATCAAACGCTATATGACCAGGACACGACTTGGCAGCGAAGGGCTAAACATAAAGCCTCGGGCAAACGTGCACAGTCGTGCCACTCCACAAGTCCTCCTCCTCCCCCAATGCATCACAAAAGAAGCCATATGGACAAGAAAATGCAGAGAACTTCGATCTAGCTTGTGTTCAAGGCTACAAGGATTTGTTCTCTTATTTCTTGATTGCCGCATTCCGACTTAAACACTGAAACAACCTTCAAAAAAGTCAAACTTCAAAGTTGAATGCCACGTTCTGTCAGTGGCCTCATGCGTCCTTGGGTTTCATTCATGTCGTGCGTCTCTCTCAGGTGAAGTCTGAAAGGTGAGTCAGATGGAATCACGAGGGATTCGGGGTGACTGTCAGCTCCGAGTTCTCCGAGACCCAGATGGAATAGAGCCAAGAGGATGTAAGAGAGCTGTCTGCACTGCTGAAATGCCACGGCCTTGATGATATTTCAGACAGTACAGGGAGTCAGAGGAGTATAGTTATCGCCTCACACCTGCCTGTCCAGTCCTACCTGAGATGTCAATAATCCTCATAAAAGAAGTGCAGAGAGGGAGACGGACAGTGGATTTGTGCTCAGACTGCTGCACTAATAAGGCAGAGAAATGGAATCGTAAGGACAATTCTGTTCCTTAATGATTCTTTAAGTACTCTGGGCAAATTTGGAGATAAGAAATACATTTATTATTGCATTTACCTCCCTCGGCAGTCTGTTGCCAAATGAGATCATTTCTGATTCCAACAGAAATAAATGTAGTGAAAGTATTGCAAAAGTTGCATTTATGCACATGGGTGCAAATGCAATCCAATAACTCATCCTAAGTAGGTCTGGGAGATATACTGAATATTTGCAGTATATATTCATTATGATTTTGCTGGCAGGATTACATGTAGGTATATATTGCTATTTATTTTTTATGCATGTTATGTAGTAATGGTGTGTATAAATAAAAGCAGATTAAATAAATATATTTTTCTTTTGTTCATTTAGTGATGAACAGTGTGGAAAACAAGCCTTGATTGATTTTCAACTAGATTATTTTACTTTTAGCATTTTTGAATCTGCAACAACTGCTAATTAAAATAATGGTCCCTTTGATTCAGTGGTATTTTAGTTTTATTTATATACTATGATAATATTTATTAATATTTTGATTTCATTTGAATGTCATTTCAGTTTACGTTTTAGTCATTTTGTTATGAGCTAATTGTTGTAATTAGTTTATGTTTTTATTTAGTTTTAATTTGTTTATTTCAGGTTAAGTAATTTTAGCACATCATATTTTTTATTTCTGTTTTAAGTTCTAATTTTCATGTAGATTTTTGTAGTTTTTCACCTAATTCTTTTAATTTGGTTTTATATCAGCTTTATTTCAATTAACTTAAAAATAATTTTAATAGTTTCAGTTTGCAATAACAACAGTGCTCTGATAAAAAAACAGTAATTTTAGTCAAGTAATACCTTTATACAAATATGATATTTATGATATCTAAGAAATATCAAGATATATACTGAATGACAAAATATTGTGATTTTTTTTTTAGCTATTTCATCCATTCTTTCTCTTAATTAAACACTAATAAATAAAAATATTAAACAAAAATATTATTTTATACATATTGTCATTGTCAGATTGTCTTCTATTCCACTTCACAGCATCCTGTTCCAGTGTTTTTTTTGGATGGAACCAATGGACCCAATTTTAATTCAGAAATTATTTATTTTTATTATTTGAAAAAATAATTAATCTTAAATATATAACTGGCTCTGGTTACACTGCAAGTTTGTGCGGACAGCGCAAAACAAAGACTGTCTATTTACATCTTTGAATTCAGAATTCTCAACTTGTTCTGGTGTGAAATTATGCTTGTCTTGACATTTATCTGCCCATTCATCCCGCTGCTTTAAATAGATATATTCATGTAAATTTATGTAAATTATGATAATATAAACTCTTCACGTCACCAAGAATAAATTACATCTCCTCAATCAGCATGTATTTCAGAGTATTCCCTCAGTGATACCTGCTGGGAAGCAACACGCTCTGATTGGCCTGTTCGCCGAACGCCCCGCCCCCCTCGAGCCACTCAGCGTTCTGATTCATCTCCACAGCTCAGTGTGGGAGTCGTGCTTTAATTAGAGAACTGGGGAAAAGAGCTGTGAACATGGCCGGCGCTGACCGGGCTCTTGGCAGAACGCCGGCAGGAAACTGAATGGTCTCGCACTTAGCCAGTGAGTCACATGGACCGTCTCTCGCTCCCTTACAAGAGGCCTTGGAGTGGTTACTGAGAGGTCCTTTAAGACCATAGCCTTCGATATAGTCATGAAACACGCAGAGGAGGTGAGAACAGACACACAGCGTTATTGGCAGGAAGCATGGACGTAATTACTTGATTGATAGTGGTTTAGAAGAACAGACAAGCGTCTTAAGAACACATATCAGGTTTACTGTACACATGGAGAGGCTGTAGCCTTCTTCAAGATACTTTCTATTAATTGCCTCATTCATTTTCATTCTAAGAATATCCTAATTAAGAAGGGTGATAAAATATGACTCTCTGCACGGACATTTTAATGAAAGTAAGCACTCCGATAAGTGGACTCGCATGGAATTAGTAGATTAGCTTGGCTCCAGTCTGAATATGCTAATAACTGTCACCAGCTCTTGCCAAGAGATGATACAGTGTGCAATCTTGCGAAGGCTTTGCTAAAATTGCCCAAAAACAGCTCATCAGCTTCAGAGAAATTGAGATGTACTGGTTAGTTTGTGAGGCAAAGCACATCTAGGAGTCTATAATAGGAATGTTTCTCTCCTCTGTTTCAAAATCTTGCTGAATCAAAGCTTAAGGCAAGTTCAGAGCGCTTAGAAAAAGACTAAAAACTCAAGCACTGAAGCGAACAAAGTTACTTTCAGCATTTCAACCAAAACTTTAAAGTAAAAGTTCACCCAAAAATGATATTCTGTGATCTTTAGATAATTATCATCAGTGTTTATGCCCAACTTGAGGCAAATGTACTAATTTAAAAGTAAGTATTTTGTAACATCCACATATAACCACAATAATCTTTCGTTAATAAAAAAACAGACTTAAATTTTGGTTTGTTTCTAACACAAAGCTGTCATGGCTGCTGAAACCTTGGAACATGCAGGTTTTGGAGCTTTGGACAGCCCTTGGTCGCTATATGCGATCGCTGTATTGAAAAAGTGCAGTGTATGTATTCCTCAAAATGTCTCCTTTTGTGTTCAAAAGAAAAAAAAGACAAACAGGGTGAGTAGATACTGACAGAAATGTCCAATTTTCAGTGAACACTGTACTTTGCCATGGTCTGACATAGATTTCAGGCAACCTTCAGCACATTTCTGACGAACTTGGTTTTAAAAATGAAGGGTGGAAATATGCGCACCTGCTGCTGCTCCTCTCTGAATGACAAGCGTAGCCTCTGTTCCCACTGGACAGTCCTTGAGCAGCTGCACCACCTGTGTGTGGTTGAGTCCCTGGAGACCCTTCTGATTAATCTCCACCATCAAATCTCCTTCACATAACCCCGGACAACCCTGCGGCTCCAGAACCTGATCCAAACGTATGGAAACACATATCGTGCTTGATATATATATAAATATAAATATATAAATATTAGGGGTGTCAACGTTAACACGTTAACGCATGCAATTAATCAAAAATTTTTTACGCGTTAATATTTTTATAACGCAAATTAAACGTTTGATAAGGTTTGACCCCAACTTCTTACTGTCATCGCAGCGCGGAAGGTTATCTATCATTGTGTGATGAGGGTACAGTGAACAGTGTTGCCAGGGTAGCGGCACAAGTGGGCGTGGGCTATTTTGAAAATACGGTTGTGGTTTTTTGGGCTACTTTTATAATCTACCGCGGCCGCCCAAAGTGTATATAGACAAATAAAAATTAAAATAGATCCTTTTACTAATGTGTATCATACTTGGAATGTATACCTGGCAACTTCAAGAACGGAGAGGCGATTGTAACATCACAAACAACGTGAGTTTCAGCCAGAGCATACATGTGAAGGCTTTTACACAGCAGAAATAAACATGACAACAGCCACTATAGATTATATAAGATAAACACACGATTACGATAGGATATGGTTTGTATGTGATTTTCTTGAGATAATTGTGTAAATCTGAAATGCTAATTTTTGCAGCGATATAAAAGGCTATAAATAGCATATTTTAACAACAGTAATGTGTCCACATGTGATCGCAAAAAGGAAGTTATTACAAACACTCGATGGTGGTTTGAAGTGAGTTCTGAGTAAAAGTGTACTATTAATCTCATAAATTGTCTTATGAAGCATGATGCTAATATTAGCTCTAATGCATCTGCAGAACAGGTCCAATTCTTCTTCATAATGCATTTTGTCATAATACTTCACGTAAGGTCGCAAGAAAATGTTCTGTTGTATTTATTTAGAAATACTTTTGATAATAGTTGGGTAAATGTATACTGGGATTGAAGTGATGTGGCTTGGTAAACGTTTTATTGCCAGTATAAAGGCTGATAATGGCTGAATAAAAACAAATGAATAATAATAAAAGAATAATAAGGATTATGTCTCATACCTGGCGGAAGTGTGAAAGGTTATGTTTCCTTAAACTTTCTTTATTTCAACACATTTACAGGTAAATCCTAGTATTTTAAATTTGCGATTAATCATGATTAATCACAGTCCATGACTGTGATTAACGAGATTACATTTTTTAATCGATTGACAGCACTAATAAATATATATAACTGATAATTTTCCAAAGAAAATCATATATAATTTGTTTTCTAAAATAACAACAAATAACATATTTCGATAGATAGAACGATAGAATGATAGAACGATAGATAGATAGAATAGAATGATAGAACGATAGATAGATTGGAATTTGTTTTCTAAAATAACAACAAATAACATATTTAGACAGACAGACAGAGACAGATAGAACGATAGATAGAACAGACGATAGATAGAACGATAGATAGATAGATAGAACGATAGATAGAATAGATAGATAGATAGAACTATAGATAGATAGAACGACAGACAGACAGACAGATAGATAGATAGATAGATAGATAGATAGATAGATAGATAGATAGACGAGATAGATAGATAGACAGATAGAGACAGACAGACAGACAGACAGATAGATAGACAGATAGATAGATAGATAGATAGATAGATAGATAGATAGATCAGACAGATAGATAGAACGACAGATAGATAGAGATAGATATGGACAGATAGAGACAGACAGACAGACAGACAGACAGACAGATAGATAGATAGAATGTTTTTTTCAGTGTTATATATATGCATACTATTTCATTTGAGTTTGAGACCCCCGATATTAAAACATTTGTTCAAAGAGGACATCAGTGCACCTGTTTGACTCTTTGCCCTGTGGGACTGTCAGCAATGGTGAACCCGAAACCCTCTGTGCCTTTGGTTATAGTGAGACTCAGAAGTTCAGGGGCCACTTGAGCGCCGGCGGTTGCGCCTGAGGAGGACGCCATGGAGACGCTGTCATCGGGTGGGGGTCCCGGTGTGGTCAGGGATGGAGGCTGAGAGCCGTCCAGGTGTGTGTCTCCAGGATGGGGATGCGGGGTAAGGCCCTCACCGTGCTCGGGTACTAAGCGTCCAGTCAAAGACATGTACTCCATGTAATTTTCATAGTTGTTCCTTCCATTGAGCAGCAACGGGTGATCCACTAGGCCCAAAGGGGGCATGGAGGAACTAGCAGAGGGGTCTTCAGGGTCATAAGGGAGATGGTAACCTCGACACAGCACCAGGGTGACACTCTGGCCAATGGGGACGGACTGGAAAAGCTTCACCACATCGGCATGGGTGGTGCCCAAAACACAGATGTCATTGATGTAGACGATCACATCACCTGATGAAGAAATAATGAAAAAAATGAGAGAACTAAACAAAATATGAAGCGCCATACTCCCAAGTGCATTATGTCATCACTTTCACTACCACTCGCTCAGAGAGCATATATCCTGAAATTGGCTTAATTATTAAGGATATCGGCTCATTACATTTTACTGTAATTTTATGCTAGGATGACCATAAGTCCTCTTTTTTTCACAGATATGTCCTGGCTAGGATTTCTAAATTGCCTAAAATGTCCTTATTTTAGTTTTGTTTTGCTATTGACATAATCTCTGCAGACCACATACATTATATGTATGCATATTTACATTATTTTGACAGTTCTCGCTCTCCCGCCTTCTTGCACACCATGATTGGTTGATGTACAATGCCTGCATGCTATTGGTCAACCTACATTTCAGTCATTACTTCAGCAAGTATGAAAACCATGTTTAAATGCATTTGTTCCTTATTTAAGTACACTCTGTTAGTTTAGCAACATGCTAATGTTAAATCCTATTGGAACCAACTGTAAGTTGAGTCTCCTCAATGTTTTTGTTATTTATCAGCCGAAAAAATATTGTTTTGATGATTCCAACATAATCCCTTTCGAAAATTAATCATGGGTTTTACTAAAAGTGGCGTACTGATTACGTACCATTTGTATAACCACAGTTTTATGACAAATACCATGGTTAAACTATGGTTAGTGTAGCAAAACTATGGTTACTTTGTGGTTACCATAGTTTAAGGTTTTTTGGTTTCTTTTGTAGTAAAACCATGGTTAATTTCATAAAGGATGGTTCATTTATGTTGTTATCTTTATACAATAGTAATGGTGTGGACTTCGCTATTCTCACAGAACTAAAACAATTATTAAAGGGACAGTTCACCCAAAAATGAAAATTAATTGAAAATTCTGTCATTAGTTGCTCACCCTCATGGCGTTCCTAACGCGCAAGACCTTCGTTCATCTTCAGAACACAAATTAAGATATTTTTGATAAAATCTGAGAGCTTTCTGACCATGCATAGACAGCAACGCAACTGACACGTTCAAGGCCCAGAAAGGTAGTAAGGACATCATTAAAATAGTCCATGTGACATCAGTGCTTCAACCGTAATGTTATGAAGCTACGGGAATACTTTCTGTGCTAAGAAAACAAGAATAACGACTTCATTCAACAATCTCTTCTCTTCCATGTCAGTCTTCGACGTGCATTCACAAAAGTACGACAATGCATGTGTGATGCTGTTGACGCAGGAGCCAATGTTCTGATGTAAAACCTCTCGGATTTCATCAAAAATATCTTAATTTGTGTTCCGAAGATGAACAAAGGTCTTACGGGTTTGGAACGGCATGAGGGTGAGCAATTAATGACAGAATTTTCATTTTTGTGTGAACTGTCCCTTTAAAATGGTATATTTAAGTATTAACCTTGATGTAAACAGGCCTTCAAAGTTTGGATGAATTTTCGTTGGCAAAAATAAGAATTCACACAAGCTGGAATTTTGCGTAACAGCAAAAGATTTCGCAATGGGTTCAAATTGGTTGCACAAATTTGACTTTTTGACAGCTCCTTGATCTTAACCCTCTGGTTGTGTTCGGGTCAAATTGACCCGAAAAAGATTTTCGTTTTCCCGAAAATACTAGTTAACGTTATCGCATTGGACTCAAACTTACTGACTTTGTGCACAATAACAAATGGGTATAAGTACTTCTCACTAATTTTTCTGCGATAGAATTTTCTGCCAAAATGTTGTTAGTGTGACAGTTTTAGACAGCTAAGACAGCTCACTAGTTGTGTTCCCGGTCAAAAATGACCGGACTCCAAACAACTGCTTATAAATATGTCATTATGCTATATTATCACTCAATTTTGGATTCATTCTTTTTGTCAACTTGTTTTCTTTCAAAATAGGACTGGTTTTGTGTTTCTATTTGCATCTGATTAATCATAGGCCTCATTTATCTGAGAGTTTAAGGCTCCTCATTTTTTGAGTGAAAAAATCTTTTTTTATGAATAATTTTCACAATATTAAACACAAAAGATATAAAAATATTGCACTAAGTTTCTCAGACTAGTTGTACTTTAATGATTAATCACCAACCGGAAGTTTGCTTTTAAATGCTTTTATTTTGTACAAAATTGCAAAGTCACACTTGTGGTGTTCCCGGTCAAAAATGACCGGACGTCCGATCAATTGCTAATATAAGGCAACCTGAGGCCTGTCATTATGCTATATTATCACCAAATATTGGATTCAATCAAGTCAACTGTGTTTTCTTTCATTTAGGACTGTTTTGTGTTTCTATTTGGAATCCGTTTAGATCGTAGGACTCATCTATCCGAAAGTAGGCACCCCGTTCCCTCATTTTTTGAGTGAAAAAGCGGATCTTTTTTTATGAATAATTTTCCCACACATGAGATCCCACCAAAAATTATGCCCAAAATTTGCACTGTTTCTCACACTAGTGTACTTTAATGATTAATCAGGAAGTTTGCTTTTAAATGCTTTTATTTTGTACAAAATTGCAAAAAGTCACACTTGTGGTGTTCCAGCATCAAAAATGACCGGACTCTGATCAATTGAGGGCCTTGGGAAGTGATCTGTCATTATGCTATATTATCAGACCAAATATGGATTCAATCTTTTTGTCAACTTGTTAATTCATGATCATTTAGGACTGGTTTTGTGTTTCTACTTGCATCCGTTTAATCGTAGGCCTCATTTATCCAGAAAGGTAGGCACCTTATTTTTTGAGTGAAAAAATCTTTTTTTATGAATAATTTTCACAATATGAGATAAAAAATTATGAAAATTTGCACTGTTTCTCACACTAGTGTGCTTTAATGATTAATCAGGAAGTTTGCTTTTAAATGCTTTTATTTTGTACAAAATTGCACAAAGTCACACTTGTCAAAAATGGCCGGCCATTGAAAGTGAATGGGGAAGAATGAAAGTAAGAGAAACAACTAGTGTTCAGGAGAATGTTGTGCTTGCAAACATAAAGGCCTTGGACCTGTGCGTGTGCCTGTGATGCATGTTTACTCAAAGACGCTCTTTCATACTCACACACAAAACACATCTATGCATACAAGCTATTGTGAGAATTACCAACGTGCTAGCTCTCGCGGCAATTCGTACGTATTTTACGAGGTGGCTAATTGTACGAATTCATACGACCTCACTCGGCTACGATTTAGTAAGATTTGTCCTAAACCCATGCACTGACGGGTAGGTTTAGGGGCGGGGTCCTGAGGTGTAGGTCATTCGTAGCTAATTCATACGAATTGGCAACTTGTAAAATACGTACGATTTAGCAAAAATCGTATGAATTCCTACGAATTAGCCACCTCGTAAAATATGTACGAATTGCCATGAGATCGGGCTGGAATTACCAACGCTATCTCACGGCAATTCGTATATATTTTACGAGGTGGCTAATTCGTACGACCTCACTCGTACGATTTAGAACGATTTAGTACAATTTGTCGGTAAACCCCACTGACGGGTAGGTTTAGGGGCGGAGTTAGGCCTGTAGGTCATTCGTACAAATTCATACGAATTGGCAACTTGTAAAATATGTACGATTTAGCAAAAATCGTATGAATTCCTACGAATTAGCAACACCTCGTAAAATATGTACGAATTGCCGTGAGATCGGGCTGGAATTACCAACGCTATCTCACGGCAATTCGTACATATTTTACGAAAGGTGGGTACTGAAATTCGTATGACTTCTCTCGTACGATTTAGTACGATTTAGTACAATTTGTCTAAACCCCAGTGACGGGTAGGTTTAGCGGCGGAGTTAGGTGTAGGTCCTTCGTACAAATTCAGAAACAAATTGGCAACTCGTAAAATACGTACGATTTAGCCCTAAGGTAAATCGTATGAATTTGTACGAGTGAGGTCGTACGAATTCGTATGAATTAGCCACCTCGTAAAATATGTACGAATTGCCATGAGATCGGGTTGGAATGACACCTATTTCATCCTACCCTGTTAACTGCATGCAATATGCTTTTATGAATCTGATATTAATAACTCTCTCTCTCTCACACACACACACACACACACACACACACACACACACACACACACATTACCACATAGCTCAAACTGCCTGTCTTTATCCTGCATAATGACTTCATGTATAATCTTTTAATTCACCACATATTCTAGACAAAACATTATGACAATAGGTTTTGAGGCTTTCGTGTTCTCACAGAGTAGACAAAAGTTTACAAATAAATGCTAGAGTATACAAATGCCTCACAGTGCCTTGCTTGTCATTCACATGAGGAAGGGACAATTCTAAGGATGAATACACTTACAATGAAGATGCATTGCAAGATATATTGGAAGAGGAAAACATCACTGAACAAGCTGAAAACCTTGCAACAACTGAAGTGGAGCAATCTTCTGATTTCGAGGACCCAGCTGAAGTTGATGTAACGTTCTGGTCGAAGGATGGAAAAAAAAATATTATTTTGAAGTCACTTTTCATGCAGGCCAAAGACAAGGCAGTTTGAACGTGTGTGTGTGTGTGTGTGTGTGTGTGTGTGTGTGATAGCGTGAGTATACATGCATCCACACACGCACAGGTCCAAGGCCTTTATGTTTGCAAGCACAACATTCTCCTGAACACTAGTTGTTTCTCTTACTTTCATTCTTCCCCATTCACTTTCAATGGCCGGCCATTTTTGACAAGTGTGACTTTGTGCAATTTTGTACGGAAAATAAAAGCATTTAAAAGCAAACTTCTTGATTAAACATTAAAGCACACTAGTGTGATAAACAGTGCCAATTTTCATAATTTTTTATCTGCAGCCATATTGTGAAAATCATTTAAGTTCATAAAAAATGATTTTTTCACTCAAAAAGGAGGTGCCTACTTTCGGATAAATGAGGCCTACGATTAAACGGATGCAAATAGAAACACAAAACCAGTCCTAAATGAAAGAAAACAAGTTGACAAAAAGATTGAATCCAATATTTGATGATAATATAGCATAATGACAGATTTATAAGCAATTGATCGGAGTCCGGTCATTTTTGACCGGGAACACCACAAGTGTGACTTTGCAGATTTATGTACAAAAAAAAGCATTTAAAAGCAAACTTCCTGATTAATCATCACACTGGTCCTAAGTATTCAGACCCTTTGCTGTGACACTCATATATTTAACTCAGGTGCTGTCCATTTCGGATCCTGATCATCCTTGAGATTGGTTCTACACCTTCAAAGTCCAGCTGTGTTTGATTATACTGATTGGACTTGATTAGGAAAGCCACACACCTGTCTATATAAAGACCTCAGCTCACAGTGCAAATGTCAGAGGAGCCTACTTTCGGATAAATGAGGCCTACGATTAATCAGATGGTCAAATAGAAACACAAAACCAGTCCTAAATGAAAGAAAACAAGTTGACAAAAAGAATGAATCCAATATTTAGTGATAATATAGCATAATGACAGATTTATAAGCAATTGATCGGAGTCTGGTCATTTTTGACCGGGAACACCACAAGTGTGACTTTTTGCAATTTTGTACAAAATAAAAGCATTTAAAAGCAAACTGCTGATTAATCACTTAAAGTACACTAGTGTGAGAGCACAGTGCAAATCCATAATTTTTTGTTTAATATTGTGAAAATTATTCATAAAAAAACATTTTTTGGGACGACCAAAAAACGAGGAGCCTACTTTCGGATAAATGAGCTGCCTACGATTAATCAGATGCAAATAGAAACACAAAACTGAGTCCTAAATGGGGGAAAGAAAACAAGCCTTGGTGACAGAGGTAAAGAATGAATCCAATATTTAGTGATAATATAGCATAATGAGCTCCAGATTTATAAGCAATTGATCGGAGTCTGGTCATTTTTGACCGGGAACACCACAAGTGTGACTTTTTGCAATTTTGTACAAAATAAAAGCATTTAAAAGCAAACTTCCTGATTAATCATTAAAGCCCTACACTAGTGTGAGAAACAGTCGGGGCAAATTTTTATGGCAATTTTTTGTTTAATATTGTGAAAATTATTCATAAAAAAACATTTTTTCACTCAAAAAACGAGGAGCCTACTTTCGGATAAATGAGGCCTACATTAATCAGATGCAAATAGAAACACAAAACCAGTCCTAAATGAAAGCCCGCATGGAGTTGACAAAAAGAACCTGAAGGATCCAATATTTAGGTCTGATAATATAGCATAATGACAGATTTATAAGCAGTTGTTTGGAGTCCGGTCATTTTTGACCGGGAACACAACAAGAGTGACAGGAGTCCGAACACAACCAGAGGGTTAAAGCAACTTCTGTGTGAATTGTTCTTAATATATCATTACACTATTTACAATAACAAATGGAGCTTATTTTTTCTGCGATATTTTTGCCAAAATGTTGTTAGTGTGACAGAAGACAGCAAGACAGCTCACTAGGTGTTGGAACAGAGCTATTATGTCATGTTTAAAGAATTAATAAAATAGACATTCTTTGACTAAATCATATCATTTTGGATTTAAGTCCTCTCCACATATACACAAAAGATTTTATTGCGTAAGTGCAGACAGTTGTAGACACCAACCGAGTGAGCTATCAGCAAAGCTGGCCGATAATGAGGCGTCTCAGTAATAAAGGCAACCTGAGGCCTGTTGAAACTATTGAAACAAGTCAACTGTGTATGTGTGTGCGGAATAGAGTAGGACTTCTACAAAAGGACCCCGTTCCCTCATCAAAAGCGGATAAAACACACAAGATCCCACCAAAGCCCAAATTGCAACGCTAGCTGGAGGCACATGCAAATAAAGCCACTGCCAGCATCATTATCTGTGAGGGCCTTGGGAAGTGATGTCATCTTCAGACCACACAGATGTGATACACTTCTAAAGTTAATACATGATCAAGGAAATGAACAAGCCATCCAGAAAGGTAGAGTCGCAGCGAGGAAGCAAGTTTCCCATACTAGGTTAAGAGTTCCTCTACAAGGGAATAGAGAACTTATGAAAAAGCAGCAAATAAGCCTTTGGCGTCTGCCTGTGATGACTCACTCAAAGACGCTCTTTCATCACAGAAAAACACACTGCGACAAGCGTGACCTTGTGCTAGCTCTGTGCAAACTATTAGGGATCTGTTGTCAAGCAGTGGCTACAGAGATAATGATGTTTCCTAGCCCATGCGCTGAGGGTTTTCTCCTGAGATCTGAGGTCACAGCTCAACACTGCATATATACCGATTAGTGTCTGTGTATTAAAAGGGGGCATCATTTTAAATTCGTAATTCCAAACAGTCCGGTGAAACTGGACAATTAGGCCTGCAGGCATTGTTTGTTTTCCTTAGCAACAGTAACTATGGTTGGTGTGACAATCACTGGTAATAAAACGGAAAGGTGTCACTGAAATTATTTTTATATTTTATCTTATTTTATCGCTTGGAGAAATTCAGAAAACAAATTGCTAAATAAAGTTACCCTAAGGTAACTTGAATGTGAACTACTGATAAATAACTATAAATAATTAATATTATTATGTTATATATATATATATATATATATAATAATAACCACAACTATTAATAGTTCATTGTTATATAATACTTATGTATATTATTAATTATATTTAAACATTATATTTTACATAGTTATATAATATTATACACACACATAATTTACTTACAATTCATATAATACACTTATCTATTTTTTATATTATAGTAATATTATTCAATTATATTATTATGAGGAATATTATTAAATCACTTTTCATCAAAAAATGCATATTAAAATGTTATGTACACACACACACACTGTATGTATGTGTATATATATATATATATATATATATATACACACATACATATATATACACATATATATATATATATATATATATATATATATATATACACACACACACATACATACATACATACATACATATACACAGTGTGTGTGTGTATATATATATATATATATATATATATATATATATATATATATACGTGTGTGTGTGTGTGTACATAACATTTTAATATGCATTTTTTGATGAAAAGTGATTTAATAATATTCCTCATAATAATATAATTGAATAATATTACTACAATATAAAAAATAGATAAGTGTATTATATGAAATTTAATTTTAATAAGAATATTAATAAATACATTTACATCAAAACAACTACATTCATTTAAATTAAATTACCTCAATTCACCCTTCTGCTAGAATACAAGCATAAAGGTTATCACAAGATTATAACACACTGAAGAAGACAACATATGTCCTGAGGTCCTGATTTCCTTGACCTTCTCACCTGTGTCCATCTTGCCATCTTGGGCTGCAGGTCCCTCAGGTATGACGCTCTTGACCTGTAGGAACTCGTCCGGCTCATCCCCACCAATGATGGTGAAGCCGAATCCCATGTTGCTCTTCTGTAGCACCGTGGTGAGGAACGTCCCTTTGAGTTGTGTGGCGTCCCTCGTGAATGGAGGCTTTTCTGTGAAGACAAACACACAGAAACTATCAGAGGAATACACGGCACAATGCACAGCCATCTCTACTGCATGGTCTTTGGTGCTTCGGTCAAGCTAATGTGGAAGTGAAATTAGGGCACACCTGAGCAACCCGAAACCGAGAAACACCAATAAAACCAATTGGGTGAAGATGGAATATATGGGCCACAGAGAAAAGCAGTACCTCTATATATTGTGGGCAATGGCAGTGCCGATAGACCTTGACTTTGCATTTGCTGTTGCTGTTGCATCCTTCGTTTGGCCTCTAGGACGGGGTTCTCAAACTGTGTCCTTCTGTTAATGTGGCTGCGGGGCAGAACGAGCAGATATTTAATCACGCTGGGACCCTCCCTCCCTCGGCACGCTTATTGAAGAGCATGACACGGATGATTCGGGGTCAGATTCGACTAAAATTTGAAAGAAGAATTCTGAAGAACTTACTCAACATAGTAACTGCCATAAATAGGGTCGTCTATTTTCTCCCAGCCATACGGAAGTTCTGTAGAAAAAAAAAAAAAAAAAAGATGGTCGGCACCTCGTTGCAAATGTTGTTTATCCCTGTTGCATGTGTATTTAATGTAGTCTGGGTTCTATTTTCTGTTTCCTGTTTCCTTGCATAGTTTTGTTTTAAAATATTTAAAATTAAAATGTGTGTGTGTATACACATTTTCACATTTAAATTTTAATTGTTTTAGTTTTAGAGAAACAATAACAATACACACATGTATATAATACTTGACTGATGAAGTATGCATACACTACATATGTATAAAATATCAAATACTAAAAATATTAAATACATACAGTGGTATGAAAAAGTTTTTGCCCCCTTCCTGTTTTTTTTTTCCGTTTTTTGCATATTTGTCACACTTGAATGATTCAGATCAAACTAATTTTAATATTACACAAAGATAACCCAAGTAAATACAAAATGCAGTTTTGAAATAACGATTTCATTTATTAAGGGAAAAAAGCTGTCCAAACCGGCCTGGCCCTATGTGAAAAAGTAATTGCCCCCTAAATCTAATAACTGGTTGTGCCACACTTTGCAGCAACAACTGCAATCAAGCAAGTTCACCACTGTTCCAAGTTTTCTCCATTTGTGGATAATGTCTCTGACCGTGGTTCGCTGGAGTCCCAAATCCTTAGAAATGGCTTTATAACCCTTTCCAGTCTGATACATGTCAACTATTTTGTTTCTCATCTGTTCTTGAATTTCTTTAGATCACAGCATGATGTGTTGCTCTTTAAGCATGCTTCACTTTGTCAGACAGGTTCTATTTAAGTGATTTCTTGATTCAACAGGTCTGGCAGTAATCAGGCTTGGGTTTGGCTAGTGAAATTTAACTCAGCTTTCTAAAATAATGTGGTTAATCACAGTTCTTTCATGATTTAACAGGAGGGGGCAATTAATTTTTCACATAGGGCCAGGTAGGTTTGGACAGCTTTTTTCCCTTAAATGAAATCATAATTTAAAAACTGCATTTTGTATTTACTTGCATTATCTTTGTGTAATATTAAAATTTGTTTGATGATCTGAATCTTTTAAGTGTGACAAATATGCATAAAAAAACAGGAAGGGGCAAAAACCTATTCAAGGCACTGTACATTTGAAATATCAAATTCTTAAAATATTTAAAAAGATTTCTGCAATGGAATTGAAATAAAAAATATATATATATATATATAAAATAAAATAAATATCATACACAATTTTTTTTTTTAGAAATGTTGCTTTGGTAACAAGTACACACACACAACAACAACAACAACAACATAGTTATATAACTCTATATTTTTTTCTTCATTTCTTTTAACAATCATTTTCATTATTTATATTTGATATTTATATATTATATTTTTTCTTTTATTCTCATATTCTTTATTTGCTTAGTCTAATTTAAATAAACATGTTATATTAAATTATTTAAATTTTAAACTTTTTTATCATGCCTATGTAAAGCAATTGGAATTAGAATTGTTTATTAAATGTGCTATATAAATAAATTTCCCTTGCCTTGATATTGCATTATTTAATCAGGCTTCAAGTGAAGTATTACCATAATTTCATATTCATAAATGATTACACCAATGGTTGAAAGGTGAACCTGAATGTATGAAACCAGAAGCAACAAGCTTAAAATGAGCTATTTAATGCACGGCACGAAGCATGCATGTCATGAAAACATTCCTCGCAGTTTTCATTATACTGAAGCCCAGTCCAGTAAATCAATAACTCCAGGGATGCCTGCAGTGTATGATAATACACAGCACAAATCAGTCTAGACGTCTTTTAAAAACACATTCCCTGCGCATGCCAGAATTTGGACTCCATATCCCGAAACAATCCAGCCGGCCGTTCACGCTGGCAGTCAGTGTGTAAAACAAAGCTTAATTAGGACACACAGCGGTAAGTGAGGGGAGGTCTGGCAGCCCGAAGGTTACAGCCAACATACTTTCATGCAATTCAATCCGCCTGAGAGACACAAAACAAATTAAAGGGCTGGCAAGATCACCATGACAACAAAGAGCTGTCATCATGTGCAGCATTCAAGATGCTTTTTCCTGTGTGTGCTGTTTTTCAGCCAAATTTGACATTATTGAAACATCAAGAAGAAATGGGCTACATGCGCAAACTCGCGCGGTAATTATCAAAAACATCGCCACTGGGACATGCTGCAGTTTTTGCTGGCGTTCTTCAAAACATGTACAGTACATATATGTGCAGATGAAGTCATCTATGCATGTGAATAAACGGTGCGCACTAAACATGCACACTTACACAAATGCAAAGCTAAACCACCAAACAGTGCTTGAGGAACTACCTAAAAACCACTCATAACAACCTAGCAACCATTTTGAACACCAACACCTAGCAACCTTCTAGCAATGTCCTAACAATCTCATATAACAATCCCCTGAAACGCCCTTACAACTACTCAGAATGCCCTAGAAACTGCCTAGCAACCAGTCAGAACACCCTAGCAACCACCAAACAATGCCCAAGCAACCGCCAAAACGGTTGCTTAGCTGCACGGATCTCAGGCTGCCTGGCGGACATCTCGGCATGGATGAAAGAACATCACCTACAGCTCAACATGGCAAAGACTGAGCTTCTTATCTTCCCTGCCACTCTGACCCTACAGTATGACTTCACGATTCAGTTAGGCTCATCAATAATTACCCCATCAACTTCGGTCAGAAGTCTTGGTGTAATCTTTGATGACCAGCTGACCTTCAAAGAGCACATTGCAAAGACTGCTCGATCTTGCAGGTTTGCGCTACACAACATCAGAAAGATTAGGCCCTTTCTGACAGAGCATGCTGCACAACTTCTTGTCCAGGCCCTTGTCGTTTCTAGGCTGGACTACTGCAATGCTCTTCTGGCTGGACTTCCATCAAACACAATCAAACCTCTACAAATGATTCAGAATGCAGCGGCACGACTGGTCTTCAATGAGCCAAAAAGAGCCCATGTTACACCTCTCTTCATCTCCTTGCACTGGCTACCAGTTGCAGCTCGCATCAAGTTCAAGACACTGATGCTTGCATACAGAACGACCACAGGCTCAGCACCCTCCTACTTCCACTCACTATTACGAATCTACATCCCCTCCAGAAGTCTGAGATCTGCTAGTGAGCGACGCCTTGTGGTACCATCACAGAGAGGCTCAAAATCACTCTCCAGAACATTCTCGTTCACCATTCCTGGCTGGTGGAATAATCTTCCCACCCCTATCCGGAATGCTGGATCCCTGTCAATCTTCAAGCAACAACTGAAAACTCATCTCTTTCGAGACTACTTGACTTCATTCATAAAAAAAACAAAAAAATCTTAATCTTTCCATTTATCTTTCTCTCCTTCCCTTGCTAGCTTGTACTTATTTGAACAATGACTGAGACAAGATGAATCGCTTTATGTATTCCCCAATTGTAAGTCGCTTTGGATAAAAGCGTCTGCCAAATGACTAAATGTAAATGTAAATGTAAAACAATGCCCTAGCAACCCTTCAGAAGTTTTTCCCTGATAACCACCAAACAATGCCCTAGCAAACCCTCAGAACTCCCTAGCAACCCCCAAACAATGGCCTAGCAAACCCTAGGAAAAATAATAGTTGTAAATATGAAACCAAACCAGTAGGTGGCGGCAAATGACTGTTTGAATGAGTGAGTCATTTAGTCCTTCAACAGATTAGTTCAAACGGCTGATTCGTTAAGAAACAAGGCAAGTGACTACTGTCTTTATGAATGGGTTACTGAATCATTGACTCACTTCATTCAGTAACGAAACACCGCTGTGTTGCTCGGAGACACAAAACAGTTCTGCTGTGGCTTTGATTGGAACTATTTTCATCAGCGAAATTTTGCAAAAACAGTCAATATTGTATCTAAAATGTAAGTCACTTAATTTTAGCCTCTTGTTTATTGAACTACTTTTGTATAAAATCCCATTGCAATCTTGTTGAAACATTCTGGTCATGCAATGTTGCTTAATTATTATTATTAATATTTTTTTTACTACCACAGTATGCATCTATAACTTTCTGTGTGTGTTGTTGCGCTCATTTGTTTTGATTTTTGCACGAGTCTCTCTCACACACTCACGCAGGCTGCGCGAGCCTCATCTGGCACGACATAAATACATTATCGGTCGCCGTAAGTGTGACGTTAAAACAGACCTGGCTCGGAACCGACAGACTGACCGGCCGGTCACCAGTCCGGGCCGATCATGCGGAAAACCGGCTAATTCCGGTCCCTGGCCAGTTGATCGGTGCATCTCTACTATCTCTACCATGAAGAAAACCGTAACAATTATCTAAAATGACCTCACAAGTATTCAGAATAACCCTAGAAACCATCTACCAACATCATAGCAACCATTCCGAACACCTTAACAACCACCAAACTCATAGAATGTCCTATCAGCCACACAGAACACTGTAGCAATCATCTGAAATGACCTCATAACTATTCAGAATATCCAAAAAAACCACTTAGCAATGTCCTAGCAACCACTCAGAACTCCCTAGCAACTCCTCAGAAGTAGGAATACCAAGTAATTTTCTTGTAATGCCCTAGCAACTATTCAGAACTGCCTAGAAACCAGCAAACAATGTCCTAGAAAGTGCAAACTCATATTAGAATGTCCTATCAACCACACAAAACACCGTAGCGATTGTCTAAAATGTCCTCACAAATTGCCCTAGAAATTGCCTAGCAACATCCTAGCAACCACTCTGAAGTGAACACCCTAACAACCACCAAACAATGTCATAGGAGTGTAAACTTATAGAAAGTTCCAAACACAAATAACACTGTAGCAATCACGTAAATTGACCTTAAAAACCATTTAGAATACCTTAGAAACCTTGCAACCAGTCAGAACATACTAGCAACCACCAAACACTGCTTGAGGAACTACCTAGCAACCACCAATTAGAGCTCCCTGAGAACCATCAAACAATGCCCTGGCAACCACTCAGAAAACCCTAGCAACCATGAAAAAATGTCCTAGCAAGTGGAAATTCATAGAATGTTCTATCAACCAAAACGTACACAGTAACAATTGCCCAAAATGACCTCACAAGCATTCAGAATACCCTAGAAACCATCTAACAACATCCTAGCAACCACTCCGAACATCCTAACAAACACCAAACTCGTAGAATGTTCTATCAGCCACACAGAACACTGTAGTGATTACCTAAAAGACCTCACAAGCATTCAGAATACCCTGGAAGCCTAGCAACCAATCTGAACATACTAGCAACCACCAAATACTGCTTGAGGAACTACCTAGCAACCACAAATTAGAACTCCCTGACAACCATCAAATAATGCCCAATCAACCCCCCAAACAATTTAGAATACCCTAGAAACCATCTAGCAACATCCTAGCAACCACTCTAAATACCCTAACAACCACCAAACTCATAGAATATCCTATCAGCC
The DNA here is from genome assembly GCA_027422415.1 of Schizothorax lantsangensis. Classification (NCBI taxonomy): domain Eukaryota; kingdom Metazoa; phylum Chordata; class Actinopteri; order Cypriniformes; family Cyprinidae; genus Schizothorax; species Schizothorax lantsangensis. Next base: position 15,524,217 of record CM049854.1, on the reverse strand, counting down.
ACACAGAACACTGTAGCAATCACATAAAATGACCTTATAACTATTCAAATATCCTAGAAACCACCTAGCAATATCCTAGCAACCACTCAGAAGCCCCTAGCAACCTTACAGAAATAAGAACACCTAGCAATTTTATTGTAATGCCCTAGCAATCACTCAGAACTCCATAGCAACCCCAAACAATGCCCTAGCAACCCTGCAGAAGTAAGAACACCTAGCAATCTTCTTATAATGCACTAGCAACCACTCAGCCCTCCCTAGCAACCCCCAAACAATGCCCTAACATCCCAGCAGAATTAGGAACACCTAGCAATCTTTTTGTAATGCCCTAGCAACCACTCAGAACTTCCTAGCAACCCCCAAATAATGCCCTAGCAACTCTACAGAAGTAAAAACAACTAGCAAGCTACTTGTAATGCACTAGCAACCACTCAGCACTCCCTAGCAACCCCACAGAGGTAAGAGCACCTAGCAATCTTATTGTAATGCCGTAGCAACCACTCAGCACTCCCTAGCAACCCCCAAACAATGCCCTAGCAACTCTGCAGAAGTAAGAACACCTAGCAATCTTATTGTAATGCAATTTCTCTGGCCCCATTAAAATTGCATTTTAATTCAACAGAGGGTTTCAAAGATGGTAGATTTGGGTACACAGAGCCACCAATGCATGTTTAACAGCCTGGCTGAGAAAACATAAAAAATACAGGTTTTGAGCAAGCTAATGAATATATCATGCTGACTTGTGCTCCATTTTTAGAGCATAGGTAATATGATAAGTGAAACCCTAACCCTAACTCAGAACTCCCTAGCAACCCCCAAATAATGCCCTAGCAACCCTACAGAAGTAAAAACAACTAGCAATCTACTTGTAATGCACTAGCAACCACTCAGCACTCCCTAGCAACCCCACAATGTAAGAGCACCTACACTGTAAAAAATGATCTCGCATTTTAGTTGTTTGAATTAATTTTTTTAAGTTGACAACTTGCAGCTTCTGAATTTGTTCATTCAACTTAACATTTTAAGTTTTCACTGTCTCAACTAGTTTGTAAGTTGACTGAACTAGAGTATTTGCCCCCGCAACTTAAAACAATGTGTTGAATCAATTCAATAACGATGTCACGTTCTCAACGTCACTTATCGCGAGATCTCGTGAAGACCACAGCAGACAGAAGACGTTCGTCAGCCATCTTGATGAGCTTCTCCACCGAGTTGGGAAACTTTCTCAATCAACAAATTTGGTAAGTAAATATTTGTATTTATTGATTTAATATGTGTACAATTACGTATGTTGTCTAAGAAGAGTACAAGTGTGGTTTAAAGCGCCGTATTTCCTAGTTATATGTATGTCAGTGTTATTTTCGCGGCACTATGAATCCTCGAAATACACGCAGTTCAACTGTATTTTCCACATAAATATTACAATAAATATTCTCCCATGCGGTACTGAGCTGAACTTATCCGGAGAACGATAAAAATACAGTTTGATATGTATTATTTGAGTCCAGCGCTGCGGTTAGAGACCGTTCAAACAGAGCGCGAGATGGAGCTCAACGGTCAACTGTATGGATTTATGCTGCCTTCATGCGCTATCGGAAATTTCCTATTTCCCACTTATGAAGTCGTGATTATGAACTTGTCGTATTCAAGTGCTTTAATGTAGGAAAGAATAAAATGTAGCACCTGTAGCTGATTTTTTTTGTTTTACTCCAGTCACATGATTCTTCAAAAATCGTTCTAATATTCTGATTTGCTGTTCAAGAAACATTTATTATTATTATTATTATCAATATTTAAAACAGTTGAGTACATTTTTGTTCAGGATTCTTTGATGAATAGAAAGATCCAAAGATCAGCATTTATCTGAAATAAAAAGCTTTTGTAACATTATACACTATACCATTCAAAAGCTTTTAGTCAGTATAAGTTATATATACTGTATATAGGGAACGAAATTATAGAAATGAATAGGCTACTTCTATTTAGCAAGGATGCTTTAAATTGATCAACATTGATGAAAAAGACATTTAAAATGTTACAAAAGATTTCTATTTCAGATAAATGCTGTTCTTCTGAACTTTCTATTAATCAAAGAAACCTGAAGAAAATTCTACTCTGCTGTTTTCAACATTAATAAGAATAAAAAAATCTCTCTCTTTCTCTCTCTCTCTCTATATATATATATATATATAATATATATATGTTATTATTATTATTATTTTTTTTTTTTTGAGTAGCAAATCAGATTATTAGAATGATTTCTGAAGGATAATGTGTCACTGAAGACTGTAGTAATGATGCTAAAAATTCAGCTTTGAAATGACAGTAATAAATTACATTTTAAAATATATTCAAATAGAAAGCAGTTATTTTAAATAGAAAAAAATATTTTACAATATTACTGCTTTTGCTGTATTATGGATCAAATTAATGCAGGCTTGGTGAGCAGAAGAGAATTCTTTAGAAAACATTAAAAATCTTACTGTGATCAAAAACATTTGACTGGTAGTGTACGTTTCAAAACTGTAGGCTTTTGAATAACAGTAATAATATACAAAGCTAAATATATCATATACACGCTTATAATAATAGCTTGTATAAACAGCTCTGCAATAAGGATGGACACAAATGTTTTAAATGAGATTTTTTGTTCATGTGTTAAGTAATTTAAAAGCCTTGTATGGATTGTAAAGTAGGGCTTTGTAATTGAAACGTAAACTTGTCATGACATTTGACTTTCTCTGACAAGATTTTATTTATTTATTATTTTGCAGTGTTGTTAACATATTTCTGTGTTTTTCATGTTTATGAGATTCTGGAATGACTGAAGATCAGCGCATAATTCAACAATCTTGTGGATGGATCGCAGCAAGTCCTTTTGCAGTTGTTTCAATCAAAGAACTATGCAGACAAAATGGAAATGACTTTCACATTGTAGAGCTTGGACAAAGTTGTAAGTAAATATATTTACTTTATAAGTGCACATATTGGAGTCTGTAAGCTTTAAGACTGTAAGGCATATTTTAATGCTTCCCTTTGTTTTTATTAAAGCACACAGGTTCTGAAGAGGAATTCATCAAGGACATAGTCTCAGCCTCAAGACGTCATGCCTACGGACCGCTGGCTGAACGTCTGATTCATATGGAACACAAAAGTGGAAACACTTCAGGAGTTTCGAAGTCGTCAACGGATTGCTTGAATTATACAGGATTTCCGGGAGACGTGTGTGTTGCGTTCTTTAACGTTCTGCCTAGAAACAAAAATGCCGTGACGTCAAGCCCCCACACGAAAGAAGAAAGCTGTCGTGTTTACAAATGTGATGACGAGCGCTTATCAGGATCAACTACACGCTGGATTTTCAAAAGTATGTGAAATATTTAAAGTTCGCGGTATATAATCTTTAAAATACGTCCGAGAGTTTTATACACCGGTCTGTTATTGTGGTGACATTTCCACGCACCGAAACGTGACGCTGAACGAAACCAACTGTGATTGGTTGTTTGACATGTCGGTCAAACGGCCTCATGGGCGGGCCTTGGCCAATAAAAGCTGCCATAGATTCCAGACCTTCAGCCGTCAGTCTGAAGGTCTGGCTACGTGAGACTATCAAGGACATGACTGTTGGGATTACAGTTGTGGGTGACCTGAGTGAGCACCATCAATCTGCAGCGATGTGGTCCTGGTAATAGAAGAAGAAATCTTGGTAATCTGGGGTTGTAACACGTTGTGTACTGCATTTGACTATCTGGGACTTAAATATTGTTGCACTTTTGTTGGTTTGATTGCTTCTATTGTCCTCATTTGTAAGTCATTTTGGATAAAAGCATCTACTAAATGATTAAATGTAAATGTCATTATATGATATGATACAAGGTACTTATCTCACGATACACAGTACATTCACGGTACTACAAACAAAGCCAAAACTGTGTTAAAGAAATTTCACTCAAAAATGAAAATTTGCAAGATGTAGGTGATTTTTTTTTTTTTTTTCCTTCTTCTTCAGTACAAGATTTTTAGCTGAAATTCTTAGTGATTCATTACACTTAAAGGGATAGTTCACCCAAAAATGAAAATTCTGTCATTAATTACTCGCCCTCATGTTGTTCCAAACCCATAAGACATAAAGAGCACAAATTAAGATATTTTTGATGAAATCCGAGAGCTTTCGGACCCTGCATAGACAGCAAGTGTACTACCACGATCAAGGCCCAGAAAAATGTTGTAAGGACATAGTTAAAATGGTCCATGTGACATCAGTGGTTCAATTGTAATTTTATGAAGCTATGAGATTTTTTGTGCGCAAAGAAAACAAAAATCAACAACTCTTCTGTGTCACCGTCCGCCTCCATTCACTTGCATTCATGAAGGTCTTACGGGTTTGGAACGACATGAGGGTGAGTAATTAAGGACAGAATTTTCATTTTTGGGTGAACTATCCCTTTAAGTCAGTGGCTACGTCACTTTGAGGGTCAAAAAAAGAATATACTGGGAAAAAATTACTTTCGGTGCATTTGTTTAAAGTAAAATTTAACCTTTAAACATTATGCAATTGCTATGTCATTTTATGATGTTTTTTTTTACATTTTATTTATTTGAGAATTTATTTTCTGTAATTTCTATATCATTTGTTTCTTATTTTGCATTTACAAACATTTAGAATCGTGTTGTGTATTTCTAATAAGAAATGTGCTAGCTGTTGTGTATTTTACAGTTAAAAATAGTTTCTGCATGTTTTTAGTTTTCATGCATCAGTGGCATGACCTTTTTTTCATGGTAATCCACTTTCAATGTGTTAATTGTTTTAAACACTAGGTAACTGAAATGTCATTTAGACCGATTTATGTAATCTCTGTATGATTTTTAACATGTTTTAAGAGTTTGTCCTTAACATTTGTTCATTTGCAAGGGACAATAAAGTAATTTATATGGAACAAAATGTGTTATTTATTTGGTTGAATGTGCTATTGCAAGTTTAGAAAATATGCCACATTAAGTTCAATGAACTTAAATTGTAGTACAGATAAATTGAAAATATAAGTTAACGCATGTCAACTAAATTTTGCAAGTCCAGGTTACTTAAAAATGTAAGTTGACCTAGTTCAACTTAACTTTTCAAGTCTAAAGAAACAGGTTACTTGAAATAAGTAGTTGGGTCCACTATTTTAGTATGTTAACTCGCAAACTTTTTAAGTTGAAAGTACTTAGAATATTAAGTGAATAAAACTTAACTGAGTCAAAGCAAAAAGATATCGCCCACTAATAAACCCCACGATTTAAGTTGAGTGAACTTTTTTTTTTTTACAGTGTAGCAATCTTATTGTAATGCCGTAGCAACTACTCAGCACTCCTTAGCAACCAGCAAACAATGTCCTAGAAGTGCAAACTCATAGAATGTCCTATCAACCACAGAGCACCCTAGCAGTCACCTGAAATGACCTTACAACCATTCAGAATACCCTCGAAACCACCTAGCAACATCCTAGCAACCACCAAACAATGCCCTGGCATCACAGTGGACATTTTTCATGGACAAAAATGAAAAATGTAATGCTACTTTTTTAAATGTAACATTTTTCCTAAAACACACATTTTAAAAAAAAGTAGTAAACAAACAAGCAAACACAAGTCATGCTACAGCCTCTGCATTGACACACATAAAGAGGGTCTACAGACATGCCTTCAAAGCAGGTTTTTTACTCATACTGTGTCAAAAGAAGCCATGCTGTGTTCAGATATTCATTAGTTGAGTGAATGGATGCTGCGCTGAACAGAACGCCGGGCCGGAGGAGGCAGGAGCAGGTGTGACGACCAACGAAGTTCTCGCACCTCCCTAGGAGGGTTACAGCAATCAATTCCCTCCTACACACACACAGCAACCAGCTACACCGCATCCGCTAATGCTTGACCCTTCTCCTCACAATCAAAAAACAGTCTCATATTTAGGGTTTACATTAAGAACAGACCTTTCCCAGGCTGTCATCCAAGTGGATACATGATGAGCCTCTTATATGTGTCACATACACCGCTTTAACTCAGTCAGAGAGAAAGACGAGTAACACACCAGATGGCGACACTTTCTTAATAGAAAAAAGTGAGAAGTGTGGCATAACCTTGGCTGGAGTTACTGTAGTTTTCTTTTAAAGTTCATATCTTGGTATGGAAGAAATTGGAAACAAATGTTAAATATTTAATCTTACTTATAATAGGACATATTTATTACTTCTCTTTATAATGTCTATTTGTAACTTGGAGGGAGGTGGAAAACAACATGTTTTAAAACAAACTAAAAATTATTATTTTTATTAACAGCTATTCAAAGTTCCTGCACATTATTGCAAATTAGAAATGAAAAAAATATATTGGAAATTATATAAATACAACAAATATGGACAAAAGGATATGGTGTCATGCTCTAAGGCAGCTGTTTTAATAAATAAATTATAAACAACAAATAATCGTATTCAAAATGTTCGAAAATATTACTTAACGTTCCTACCATTTGCAACCCCGCACCCCAATAAGTTAAATATTTTCATTCATAAATGTAACAAATATTATTTGCTTCTATAATGCTTAATAGATCACTTGTGCACCTCATTAAGAAAATAATTTGCTTTTTAACAATTAATACAATATAAATAATATATTGAAAATATATCACCTACTCATTCCCACAATATTGCCATTTTTTTAAATAAATATAATTCTATAATTCTTAACAGATTAATAATGTAGCATATTTAGAAAATAATTCTGAAACATCCATATTTTTAAAGAAAATTCTATGTGTTTTTTTTTTAATACCTTTTGGACCATTCATAGTTTTAAGACAATGATCTAACCCAGACCACCTTAAATATCTTTTCTCAAGCCTCCTTAAATCAATGGTCCTCCATCGGCAGTTGCCATGGCAACTATGGGAGAAGTCTCTTTTTCAGGCCCTTTCATTCACTGAGTGGCTTATGTATATTTGAGTGCATTGAATGCACAAGCGTAAATATGAGCGTGTGCATATGTGCCGGATGAGTCTTTAAAAGTCCTGTGAAATTTTTGTTCTCAAAACCAACAAGCAGGGCTGATTAATTAGCAAGCACAGAGTAAATTTTGGAGTGTGAAAACAATGGAAAAATTATTCTATTGTTGCTAAATTAAACAGGCACGCCTCTAAATTACACCAAGAATTGTGAGTAACATTGATTTTGAAGGCAAAATTAGGTAGACACAGACAGATCATCTTTTATCTAACCTTTGATGGGAATTTATGATGAAACTGTGCCGCCCCATGAGGATCATAAGCTAACAGACAGCTGAATTAAATTCTGAATCATGTACATGTCTGAACTTTAAAGACAGACATGGATCAAATTTGCAATGCAGAGTGATTTCTTCGCAGCAGTTATTATTGAACATAATGGAAATCAATCATGATTATGTGTATGAGCTTACGTTGCTGTACAGACGTGCCCAAAAATTTTATATATGCTGTACTACAGAGAGGGATATTAGTAGTCATGTCACAGAAAGGCATTAAAAGGCCTGTGGAAAGAGATATTGATTTCTCTGGCCCCATTAAATTGCATTTTAATTCAACAGAGGGTTTCAAAGATGGTAGATTTGGCTACACAGAGCCACCATGCATGTTTAACAGCCTGGCTGAGAAGAAAACATAAAAAATACAGGTTTTGAGCAAGCTAATGAATATATCATGCTGACTTGTGCTCCATTTTTAGAGCACAGGTAATATGATAAGTGTGAATGAAGAAATAAAAAATGAACAAAAGAACGAATGTCCGTAAAAATGGATAGATGGCTTTATGGAAGCATAGATGGATGGATGAATGAATGAACAAATAAATGAATGCATGTACAGTGACATGAAAAGGTTTTTGCCCCTTCCTGTTTTTGTTAATTTTTTGCATATTTATCACACTTAAAAGATTCAGATCAAACAAATTTTAATATTACACAAAGATAATGCAAGTAAATACAAAATGCAGTTTTTAAATGATGATTTCATTTAAGGTAAAAAAGTTGTCCAAACCTACCTGGCCCTACGTGAAAAATTAATTGCCCCCTCCTGTTAAATCACGAAAGAACTGTGATTAACCACATTATTTTAGAAAGCCGAGTTAAATTTCACTAGTCAAACCCAGGCCTGATTACTGCCAGACCTGTTGAATCAAGAAATCAATTAAATAGAACCTGTCTGACAAAGTGAAGCATGCTTAAAGAGCAACACATCATGCTGCGATCTAAAGACTTTCAAGAACAGATGAGAAACAAAATAGTTGACATGTATCAGTCTGGAAAGGGTTATAAAGCCATTTCTAAGGATTTGGGACTCCAGCGAACCACGGTCAGAGCCATTATCCACAAATGGAGAAAACTTGGAACAGTGGTGAACCTTCCCAGGAGTTGGCTGGCCTACCAAAATTACTCCAAGAGCGCAACGACGACTCATCCAGGAGGTCATAAAAGAACCCAGAACAACATCTAAAGAACTGCAGGCCTCACTCGCCTCAATTAAGGTCAGTGTTCATGATTCAACAATAAGAAAGAGACTGGGCAAAAACGGCATCCATGGGAGAGTTCCAAGGCAAAAGCCACTGCTCACCAAAAAGAACACAAAGGCTCGTCTCACATTTGCCAAAAAATATCTTGATTATCCCCAAGACTTTTGGGCAAATATTCTGTGGACTGATGAGACAAAAGTTGAACTTTTTGGAAGGTGTGTGCCCCGTTACATCTGGTGTAAAACCAACACAGCATTTCATAAAAAGAACATCATACCAACTGTAGGATATCAGGGACCGAATCAGACAAATTTAAGATGCGATCACAACATTGAAACCTGAGGAGCCGAAATTCCAGAGAGGCCCAACAGGACGTCATAAATTATATCCCTAGTGCCATGAGTCTGAAGCAAGTCCACCAACTAGCAGCTTTGAGCAGCTCACAGCATTAAAACAAAGGAACACTTATTGATAATTCCAACTCAGGAAAAAGACTGTCAAATTTGGGGCAAGTAATCAAGACTGATGGTCAAAGAGATGGCCATCACATGGGTTCCACGCTGGAAATCACGAGCTTCCTTAGACTGACTTTTCCCCCACATAGAAGACTAAGAACCCGACTGACATTCCTTGGTTCACAAAGACGGTCTTTTCCATATGCACCAAAAATCATCTTCAAAGGACTTATGAGTAACTAAATCATTTCTATGCATAACCCCATATTATGTATGTAACCCACACATTAGACTATCATGTTTTAACCACATATTATGCATGTCTTTTTGATAACTATTGAACGACTTTAAGGGTTATTCATGTTTGGTATGTATGAGTTTGACAATTCATGCTTTAAACGTTTCTTCCAATCAATTCTTTGTGAAATGTATCATAGTCTTGTTTTGATTTATTGATTGGGTGGAGAAACAAAGCAACACCCCGAGCCAGGATAGGATCTAATTGGTCAAGACAACCACTGGGAGGTGTTAAAAAGCAGAGTTTAAAAACCCAGGACACCATCAAATCGCTCTCTTCTCTTTTTGCTTCAACTTTTGCCACCGCGTTTTGACGCTGCTTTTTAGCGCTCTTTGAGCGTGTTCTGGCCTACGTGCCAGCTGCTACCGCGATGAGAAGAAAAACCACCTAGTCTCTTTACATCCTTTTATTCTTTTACTTTAGTTTCTTTTCTTTCAGTTGAGTTTCGTGTTCAAATGTTAAGTTTGCCGCAAAGTCCAGCTCCGACTGCACCCACTTCAAACTTCAACTATAATAATAATAATAACTAGCCACTGAAACCATCTCCAGCCAACGCCCAAGACATCACTACAAATGATCACTGAACTGTCAGCCAATCAGCAACTTCGGGGAACCCCCTCTCTGCAATGACTACTACACAAGGGAATCCCTTAACACAGGCAATGCAAGCAAGTAACTTCCAGATTTTTGCTGAGCTGGTGCATTTAATACAAATTTTAGCCTCATTGAGAAACTCAATGCGAGGGTTAAATAAGTGATTGGTTGTTCAGGTCTATGCAATTGCACATATTGCTGTAAACTTGGGATTGTACAATTTTATTCTCTTAAACTCATCCTTTTCTCTCTCTTTCTGCAACGTGTGAATGTGTGAATGCTTGTTTTCATAAGTTAGATTAGTTTGTCTTAGGTTTAGATAAATAAAGTCTTATTTATATTGAAAAGAGAAGTATCTTGTGTTTTGTGCTTACAAGTTAATGTCTTAAACTGCCGATCTTGTTACTGTGCTATTTAATAGTGTTTTCACTATATTTTGGATTTTAATATCCAGTGCAGAGTTTATGTTATACGGCTCGTTCGCCAGATCGTTGCTGACTCGGTGATCAGCCGTGAAACAGTGAGTCTGTTCAAATTCCCTATAAAATCATAAATTATTCCCTTTGAGCTAAATTGACCTGTATCCGTTATATTACATATTACGTTACACAACAGTCAAACATGGTGGTGGTAGTGTGATGGTCTGGGGCTGCTTTGCAGCTTCAGGACCTGGACGATTTGCCATAATTAATGGAACTATGAATTCTGCACTCTATCAGAAAATCCTGAAGGAGAATGTCCGGCCGTCAGTTTTGGAGTGGCCAAGTCAAAGTCCAGACTTAAATCTGATTGAGATGCTGTGGCATGAACTTAAACAGTCCTTTCATGCTTGAAAATCCTCCAATGTGGCTGAATTAAAACAATTCTGCAAAGAAGAGTGGGCCAAAATTCCTCCACAGCGATGTGAAAGACTCATTGCCAGTTATCGCAAACACTTGATTGCAGTTGTTGCTGCCAAGGGTGGCACAACCAGTTATTAGATTTAGGGGGCAATTACTTTTTCACATAGGGCCAGGCAGGTTTGGACAGCTTTTTTCCCTTAATAAATGAAATCATTATTTCAAAACTGCATTTTGTATTTACTTGGGTAATCTTTGTGTAATATTAAAATTAGTTTGATGATCTGAATCTTTTAAGTGTGACAAATATGCAAAAAATAAAAAAAAACAGGAAGGGGCAAAAAACTTTTCACGGCACTGTAAGGTAGAAAAATGCAGGTTAGATGGTTTATGGATGAATGTATGAACAAAAAAATAATGAATCAACGGAAAGGAGGATGAAGGAAGGAATGAATAAATAGCTTTCTGGTCAAATGAATGAATGAATGAATGAATGAGGATTGATCCTCAAACAATTGGCATCTGAATGAACAAACAAAACAGAGGATGGATGATGGATGGATGGATGGATGAATGAACAAATGAATGAAATGAGCGAACAAATGAATGAAATGAGCAAACAAATGAATGAATAGAGAATAGATAGCCTAAAAGATGGATGGATTAACAAACAAATTAATAAATGAACAAATGAATCAATATGTAAATGAATGAATAGAGAACAGATGATTAATGGATGAATTAATTAACAAACTAACAAACCAATGGAGAAAGTCTAAACAAATAAACTAATGAATGGAGGATAAATGACTGCTTTATTGATGAATGGATGGATGGATTTATGGAAGCATAGATGGATGAATGAATGAACAATGAATGAATGCATGGAGATGGATGGATGAATGAATGAACAATGAATGAATGCATGGAGGGTACGAGGATGGATGTATGAATGCAGGTTAGATGGCTTTATGGATGAACGTATGAACAAAAAATAATGAATGAATGGAAAGGAGGATGAATGAAGGAAAGAATAATTAGCTTTCTTATCAAATGAATAAATGAATGAATGAATGAATGAACAAAGAAATGAATGGAGGATAGATTTTCAAAGGATCTGTGACTGAATGAACAAATGAACAGAAGATGATGGATGGATGGATGCATGAACGAACAAACTAACAAATGAATCAAGCGAAAGAATGAATGAATAGAAGATAGATAGCTAAAATGATGGATGGATGAACAAACAAAGGAACAAATACACAAATTAATCAATATGCAAATGAATGAATGAATAGAGAACAGATGGCTTAATGGATGAATGAATGAACAAACTAACAAACCAATGGAGAAAGTCTGAACAAATAAACTAATGAATGACTGGAATGGAGGATGGATGACTGCTTTAAAGATGAATATATGAAAAAAATTATGATCGAACAAATAAATAAATGAACAAGAAAACAGAGGATATATACTTAAGGATGTGCGAATCAATAAAACAAATGAATAGAGGATGGAAGGATGGATGAATGGATAGATGGATGGCTATATAACTAAACAAATGATTAAACAAACAAACAAAAGAATGGATGATAGATATTTAAAGGATGGATGAATCAACTAACAAACAAACAGAGGATGAATGACGGAACAAACAACAAATTAATCAATAAATTAATGAATAGAGGACAAATGGCCAAATGGATTAATAAAAAGCAAACAAAAAATGGAGGAATGTTGTATGCATGGAGGGATAGATAGATGAATGGATGGCTTGGCTATATGACTGAACAAATGATTGAACAAGCAAACAAATTAATGGAGGATAGATGCTTAATAGACAAATGAATGAATGAATGAATTAATTAATTAATGGCTATATAGATTGGTGGCTTTATGGATGGTTGGACAAATGACTGAAAAACAAAAAAATAACTAATGAATGAATAAACAGATACATGTATGCATCGATGCTGAATAAACCTGTCCTTCATAAACACAGTGTGCAAACATCATGTTCTAGTAGTTTGTCATTCTGAATGTTTCATGAAACCAGAGCACAATCTGATCGTGTTCTGACATCACGAACAAACCCACAAATGTAAACCTCCCCCTCAGATTTCATGTTACAATCTTTCATTTTACATCTCCAGAGGGAAAATACAAGTAGAGGTCACGACATCAAATTTCTCCAAGCGTAAGAGCAACACACTCACACACACGTGTTAACACACTCAAACACTCACCATCTTCCCCACACTCCTCTGGGGGCTTGGCTTTCTTCGCTAGTCGAGGGTCGAGCCATGACGTCGTTTTGGTATTGTGACTGAAAAGAAAAAATATTGCAACAATTAACAGAGTTTAGCTACCATGATACGAATCAAAAGAGTCTCTATGTGTGTTATGTCAGGCAAATGTTGGTACAAGCCTAACTTTGAAATGTAAAACATTCTAGACTAGATATCCCAGAAGGCCTCGGTCACAGTGGCTGGAGGTTTTTCCAGTTAACACAATGACAATCAATACTTTTAATAAGTCCCTCGTTTCTCATTAAGGACAGATGGGAGGGAGACGAACATCTCTCTCTTGCTCTTAAGAACACTCTTCCCTCAGCTACTCTGTCAGATTCAGTTTTATAGTGATTCATCATGATTCATAGCTCAGCAAAATCCAATGTGTCAGTTCATCCCTAATCAAAGTGGTACCAAGTGATATATACTGAATAATAGTTTTATTTAAAACTTTTTAATACAAATTCACGTATTATTTATTTATACATGAATATTAAAACTAATGTTCTAATAGTATGGCAGATTTAAATTTCTACAGCAAAAATTACATTAGAATTGAAAAAGTTTCAATAATTCTGTGAATCTCTGTTTCAAGGGATCGAGTTATAAAAATCTTAATCTGATTTGCTTGCATCATCACTAAAATGTTCATGAAAGTACATGTGCAGTATTAAATGCATTAAAATGGGTTAGTAATAAATTAATTAATTAATACTGCCTTTTTATTACCAGTTATTATTATATATTATATAATATATATTATATTATATGCTTAATTAAATATAAATTAAAATAATATTTTTATTTGTTATATCATCCCTCTAGGATTAAACATTTTGGTAACACTTTGCGAAAAGGTTAACATTATTTAATGTAATGTATGAACTAACATTAATCAGAATCAGAATCAGAACGAGCTTTATTGCCAAGTGTGTTCACACACACACACACACACACACACACACACAGGAGTTTGTCTTGGTGTTAGGAGCTTCCGGTACAGAAAGTACAAACAGTGCAAACATACATAAAGTTAAGGTAATAAAACACTAATATTAAAGAGAATATACAATAAATTATAAATAACAGTAGAATAAAAATGACAGTAGAAAAAACTAACAATGAGTAATATATTTGTTATTCATTAGCATTTATTAATCTTTCTTAACATTAGTTAATAAAAATACAACTGTTCAATGTTAGTTCATATGAGCTCAGGTGCATTAAATAATACGAACAATACAATTTTTGATTTTGAAAATGCATTTGTAAAGGTTCAAATTCACTTAAAGTAAGATTAATAAATGTTTTATGTACTTCAGGCTAACTAATGTAATTAACTAATGTTAACAAATGAAAACTCAGAGTAAAGTGCTACCAATATTTTAAATCAAATTGCCTTGTTTGACTGAAATGATGAAAAATGTATGAAAATATGAATTTACAATTAATATTTATATATTAATCAAATTATTTCTATTAAGTAATTTTACATTAATTAATACAAATACATTTCAGAGGTAATTACTTAAACTGAATACCATCAAAATAATAAAAAACAAATTATAATTTTAGCTGCTGTACATTTCCAGCCCTACCATGTGCTGAAGTCCAGCAAATCATTTCCAAAATGCAGTAAACTGAACTGAACTGCACTGAACTGAATGAGCTCAATACAGCACACATAAATAATTCAGCTATCCGTAACGATCTGTAAAAGAGGACACTGCAACAGGTCCATATGCTCAAACCTCTTTCATTATGAAGTGTGCTTTGAAGTGCACTTCACTCACTCTATGAAGTAAACTTCTCCTTTCTCAGTGTAGGCCATCTCCCAGTTATCTGGCAAAGGGTCCAGTTCGTCATTCTCCTGCGAGTCCTGTGAGAACTTGGGGGCGTCTCCTTCCTCCTCAGGGGCATCTGTGGCGGTGAGGGTGGGGGTCTCGGGTGGGCACGGCTGGACGGGCACTTCTCCGGAAGCGTCGGTGCTCTTATCCTCGTGTTCGCTCGATTCTGTGAGGGAAAACAAAACAAATCAGTGTCGAGCATGATCTTCTGACTGAGAGACTTATTTGACAGTAGAGTGTCGTAAAGGATGGTACAAAGAGATAAGGGTAAAAAAAAAAAAAAAGTAATGACTAAGAGTAGCTATGTTTCCATCCACCTATTTTTATGTGCATTTAGGAATATTGCATGGAAACAGAGGCGTCATGCCCATTCAAAGTGAGGGGCACGTGCCCCCTCAGATTTTTGAGCCAAGTGGATTTTGAATGCAGCTTCCAAAAGACAAAAAATAGCAGAATAATATTTTCTATATTTGATACAATCACACCAGAGTGATTAAATCGTTCAGCGCGTCATATCATCAGCTGCTAAATTCAAATCTGCGTTCGCTGGCTGGCGCTGAGCCAGATACAGAAGCGTTTTTACAGCACTGCGCATTATAACCAATCACACACGATTCTGTTGAGCTTATGAATGCACTGACCAATCAGAGGCGTTCAGATGAGTCATCGCTAAAATGCCGGTGTTTTCTTCACTTGCTCGCTGACTGAATACCTCTTTCTGGCGAATTCTCTCATTAGAAAAGTGCAGATATGTGTATGAATCTGTAAGTAAGATATTCATTTCACAGTGTAAACAGCTTCAGTGATTTTAATGGGTGTTTTTGAGAGTGCTTGAACTCTAGACTGTCAGTGAAAATGTTCTTTGATAATGTAAATGTTGTTTGCTCTCTTTCTGTACAATGAAAGTGTTATAAGTAGCCTAACTTTACAATGTTTTTATTCACATTAAATATAAAGTCAGTCATAATAATACTATGTTATGGCATGACGCCCATGTCTGTTACTTAAGTAAACAGACAGATTTTTATGCATAGTCAATAGATTACATTATTAGGATACTTTGACCATCGCCCACTATATATCGATTTACATAATCTATAAAGGTGAGAATTGAGATATTTCATGATATAGTTAATGCGTTTGGGAATGTTTTGAATAAAAAAGGAAAAAATAAATAAAACATAAGAACATAAGTGCTATTATGGCTGCTGTGTGTCACATGACGACCCCCCCCCTCACATACACACTCATGCCCCCTCAAAAATAATGAGTGCATGATGCCCTTGCATGGAAACGCCAAGATGCGCACAAATTCTAAAAATGCACATAAAAAAACGTATGCACACAATTGAGTAGGATAAACCTTTTATCCGATAAGAAAAAAATGTGCATAAATTAGGATGGAAACACATTTACCGAATAAATTCCACCATGCACATCAAAAAAGTCATGTGACTTGGGACGGGAAAACTTGATTAACCAACGGACCGATCTTGGGGGAAATTGGGGTTTGGGTGTATCATCCACCTCCGTAGAAATCTCGATCATGTTCCGGGGGGAGGGTTCCCATCGGTAGAAATCGTGATCGCGGTCCCCTCAGTGGAAATAGCGTTTCCCCCCTCAGGGGCCCCCCTCCATCATCGGGCCTTTGGAATCGTCCTAACCTTCCCCCCATTACGGCCCCCATGTGTATAATTTGTCTAACACAACTGTATTCCCAAAAAGCAGGCATCCACCTCCAAAAGCAATGACAGCATTTATTGTGTTTCGTCTGCACGCTCTGAGGCGCAAGTAATTTATCATATATGAAAATTATTATATTAAGTGGCTTCTCCTACTTTTCTTAGTAATATTTAGTGCCAGTTTATCAGGAAGTGACAAATTTGTTCTCTTTGACTCATTGGATGGAAACGGTGCTTTATTTGCAAATGTTTTATGCGATATTCCAGTTTTGCGCATAAGTTAAATTTGCATCTTTGGATGGAAACAGCTACTGTCAAAATGAACTCTTACTAAAAAGCCTGACCAGCCTTACTAAAAAGATCCTCATCAGCTCAGTATGATTCAAAACCTCATCTTGGAGTTACATAACAACTGAAAAGTTTAAATAAAGCATCAGACTCTGAAATATCTTTCATTAGAAATGAGTCGAAGCGGCCGTGAAGCCCACATTCATAATTGACTCAGTCGGGTCAGTTTAACAGTAGTAGGTTGTAACCTGGTGTGATGGCGATGCCGTTGCCATTGACAACGGGGCTCTCTTCCTCATCCTCTTCTGGTGGCTCAATGCTGTCCTTCTCCATGTTGCTGACAGACTTATTCCTCTTCCTTTTTCCCTCTGCACTGGGTCGGGCACCGGGCAAGAGTTGGTCCGTCACATTAAACAGCATCGGCGTGGGTTCGGCAGGAGGCTTTGGCGTGCCATAGAAGTTATCTAGAAACAACAGAAAACACATTTTGGGATTTAAACTAGGAAAAATTGCTTTCGCAGCTACTTTGCATGCAAAAAGGTGAAGTCTGACTTGAAATCACTTTTCAATAACTTCGCTAGAGTCATTTTTTTTCTGTGTGATGTTTGCTGTTATGGCACCCTCATTCACCGGAGACTAAATCGTTTCATTCAAGATTGAAAAGAAATCATGTGTATCCAGGGAAATCTGTTTAATGATTAAAAACTGAGCTCCTGTGTGGTTACAGAACAGGCTTTATGAATTCATTTGCAGGTCTGTGGGGATGGAAACAGAAGAGGTGAAGTTCATCGATTGATTTAAATTACACCCTGTGACCCAGAATTATAGACTGGGAGTGGACTAACTTCACCTCAACAAAACCACATGAAATCTATAAAATCAATATACAGTACCTATATACTGTGCTGACTTCTATTTAAATATCCTGTTAAATTAAAAACAGCTGTTTTTACTGTGCTGACGTGAACCATGATTTCCTGCTAGCTATTAGTCAGAGACAGATGGTTCATTCTCATTCTAGAGAGCATTTAATTGGACAAATATTCGCATACACAATTTTTTTTCTTATTTCATGCAAAAAAAAAAGTATTGTTTGCTCATCAAGGCAGCATTTAACTGATTAAAAATACAGCAAAAAACTGGTTTAATATTATGGTTTAATATTACGAAATATTATCATTTAAATATATTTTGATATATATTTTAATATGTAATTTATTCCTGTGATGCAAAGCTGAATTTTCAGCAACATTACTCCAGTCTTCAGTGTCACATGATCCTTCAGAAATAATTTCATCATGCTGTTTTCCCACTCAAGAAACATTTCTTATTATTATCAATGTTAAAAACAGTTAATATTTTAGTGAAAACCTTGATACATTTATTTAAGCAATATTTGATTAATATAAAGTTTTAAAACAGCATTTATTTAAAATCAGATATCTTTTTTAACATTACTAGGGTCTTTGTCACTTTTGATGAATTTAATGTATCCTTACTGAATAAAAGTATAAATTTCTTAAAAAAAAAAAAAAAACTTGAGCAGTAGTGTATCTGCTAAAAGTTAATTTTGCCCTCTTTAAAAATGATTATTATTATTTTTGTTTTTTAATAAAAAAAATTATGATTTATTTTTGGCCTTTTTGCCTTTATTTTGATAGGAAAGTAAGTACTGGCAGGAAGTGAAATGGGAGAGAGAGGGGGGACGGGGTCAGGAAAGATCCACGAGCTGGGATTCGAACTCAGGACGCCCATAGCGCAACAGCGTTATATGTTGGCGAACTGCCACGAGGCTATCGGCACCAAATTAAATAAAAAAAAATATTTTGATTTTTTTTTAATATATATATTTATCAAATTATTAAGATTAACTTGAAGTGAGTATTAGATGACTGCAAAGTTAATCTAAAAATAAGGGAAAATCATTCTAATATTCCCTGATAATTGAGATGATTCCCATTAAATGTAATTTTTTTGAAGCTATAAAACAACTTTTCTTCATTGATATATGAAGAAACATTAAAAAAAAGTGTATTTCTCAGCCGTTATTCTCAATGTCTGTCACTGAAGCTGTTATGATGCTGTGCCTCACAGAGTCATGGGAAGGATCTTCCTCACCTCATGAAGAGAAAAGAAACCTGCGTCTGAAAGTAGTCCACACACCTCAGTGTCGGCTCTCAAGAGACCAAACTGCACTAGTTCTGAATACCTCTGCTCAATGTCAAAGATACGTGCTCCTTCTTGCGGTAACATCGAGCAAATTTAAGGAAATTCATATTCCAGGCCGCAATGATGTAACAGGTGTTTTATAAGCTTTATTTAGAGAGGTTATGATTTATTGAGATGTGGATGGTTTAACAGTATATAACACTTACCTTCGTATGTTCCACTTTCTAACAAAGCCCCACTTTTCTCTAATTCCATAAACCGCTCAATGCTCACAAAGTTGTAGTCCACACCTGGGACCTCCCCCTCTTTGGGCTGTCTCGTTGTGCCTGCAGACAAAAAAAAAAAACACATATCATGTCTGTCAGAATATTTAAGCTATACACAAGACTAAGCAAAATACAGCCTCACAGAAATGTACTGTCAAAGTATTATAGTAAGTTATGATACAATAGATTCTCAAGGTAAAAGCCATGTGAATCTTAATTACCTTAAGACTATGATAAT
Source organism: Schizothorax lantsangensis (assembly GCA_027422415.1). Lineage (NCBI taxonomy): Eukaryota > Metazoa > Chordata > Actinopteri > Cypriniformes > Cyprinidae > Schizothorax > Schizothorax lantsangensis. The sequence goes on along the minus strand of CM049854.1, from coordinate 15,504,728 downwards.
CATATACCATGGTATTTAGCGAAGTAAATTTGTAATAATTTTTTGCAAGACATAAAATACAATAAAAATTTAATTTACGTTGAAGCATATTTCACAATTATAAAATATATTTATTCAGAGATACACAGTAATAAACAGCAATATTTATCTACATATTTTAGCTAAAACATCTTAAAAAAAAAAAAAATTGAATCAGATCCACTGAAGTGGACAGCTGGATTTTATTCGCAGAAATAAATCAGTTTAAGGGGAAAAAACACACATATACATATACATAATATATATATATATATATATATATAGCAAGAATGGTGTGATTTTATTATTTTTTTGTGGGAAAAATTAATAGATTTATTCAGAATTCGATTTATGAAAAGTGCCAGTTAAGACATTTATAATGTTACAAAAGATTTACATTTCAAAAAAATGCAGGTTTTTGAACTTTCTATTAAATGCCTTCCACAAAACCATTAATAAACACAACCATTTTCAACATTAATAAAAATAAATGTTTCCTGAGCACCAAATCAGCATATTGATTTCTGAAGGATCATGTGACACTGAGGTCTGGAGTAATGATGCTGAAAATTCAGCTTTGAATCACAGGAATAAATAAAAATGGTCTGGTATTTTCTGGAGCAGCATTTAAAGCCAAATAAGGACAAACACAGTCACTTAAAAAAACACTAAGCAATAAAGTAACTGTGAAAACACGCAAAGTGTCGTTTCCAAGTTCCATATTGACTGTTTATGTAAATTGGGTGCATAATTAATGCATTAACTGAGGCTGAGTCTTCTGAGGGTAATCAAACATTCTTAAGAAATCAGGCACTGGGGATTTGCAAGACGCATACTTAGCAACAATATCATAATCCAGTCCCTTGAGCTCTCAACCAAATCATCTCTGATTTCTCAAAACTTTTAGTCTGGAAAAAAATAATCATCCAGCTTTTGGCTTGTGAACTTCCCAGCAAGAGAAAGAGTCCATCCCTGCTGTTTGCTTTTATGACATTCCATCATGAACAATAATCAGGTGAAACACATTTATTATTGAATGCCGAGGGGAAAATACTTGAGCATGTGAACCATAAAAATATGAAGCTGACTAAATCAAAAAAGTCAATTCAAGTTTCTGTGAAAAATTAGGGTACTTTTATTTAATTTGGCATTCTTATTAATTCAAAGGACAATTTAAGATTAATCAGGTGGGTAATTAATAGCGAGATTTGATTTGACTTCACAGAGCGAGCACAGATGTAACGAATGGGTCATCGGATGAGGCTAATGATCTTAATCAATAATAGCAGTCAGCTTGCAACCAAGGAGACATAATATGAATATGAAATGCCACTGAGAAAATCAGAAATATTCAGAATCAAATATATTATGAAGGAAAAATAAAAATTATGTATGTATGGCATGCATGCATGTATGCATGTATATATATATATATATATATATATATAATTGAAATTCTGTCATTAAGTACTCACCCTCATGTCGTTCCAAACCCGTAAGACCTTAGTTCATCCTCTGAACACAAATTAAGATATTTTTGTTGAAATCTGAGAGCTTTTTGACCCTGACGCATGTCAAGGCGAAAGGATAGTAAGGACATCGTTAAAATAGTCCATGTGACATCAGTGGTTCATCCTCTGACCTTAATTTTATGAACTACGCAAATACTTTTTGTGCATAAGAAAACTTTTTGTGCTAAGAAAACTAAAATAACGACTTTATTCAACAGTTTCTTCTCTTCCGTGTCAGTATTCGACACGAGTTAAATCACTGATGTCACATGGACTATTTTAACGCTGTCCTTACTACCTTACTACCTAGACAGCTTGTACTACATTATAATATTGAAGGTTAAAATTTACTGATTTGTGCTGTACAACTGCTTAAATTGCACTTAAAGTTTTTATAATAATTAAGTTACAATTACTTCAGTTAGTTTTTTTTAAATATATACACATTTAAATAGTGGCTGTCATAAAAACTTGGACGGATTTATTCAAACATAAAACAGTAAAAAATTATAATGAATGTTATATGGTGCATATATTTAGCAAAATGCTCCTCGTTTATTTTTCTACCGAATATGCTTTCTGAGGTAAATGTGATGTTACATGAATTGTTTACAAGCTGTTATATTATTATTATAGGCTGAAACACTGATTGAACGATTACATGAGACAGGATACAGATTGTAAAGTTGCACTCTTTCTTTTAACTTACCTTCGGATGTTTAGTCATGTTTATTTTGTGCTGAAACTGGTATTAATGTGGAGGAGATGATCACGTGCGCCTCTGTTGAACTGAGGAACTACAGCGATCTGTCACTCCACATTAAACAGCATTTAATGTGGTATCGTTTCGTAAAAATGAGCATCGATTAAAATCGAGATATCAATATTTTTTTTACCCAGCCCTAGTAATTAATGACAGAATTTTCATTTTTTGGGTGAACTGTCCCTTTAAGAAAACTATCAGTGAGCCGCTAGCAATGAATATAACAGAACAGCAGAGATTCAGTCAGTCATACAGGAGCTGAACTGTCTGTGGAAAAAGCATTATCATTCACATATGGAACAACAATAGTCCAGTCAGACATCATTCTGGCTGTTATTGCCATACAATTGCTAAACTGACAACATCACAATGAATCAAACTGCCTGAGACAAACTTCCTACATGCCCAGACATCATTTTCATTATAATTTCCATAATATCCCCAGTCATAAATAGAATATGGACACATTCAACAAAATAAAACACTTTCAACAGCAAATAAGCTATAGCATTTATTTTGAGCACTATAAGGAGTTTCTGGACACATTTTCAGCTGGTCAAGATGGCAGACCAGCTGACCAACCAGTTAAACCCACTAAACACCTGCTTGGAGACTAGATACACCTAAACTCAGGATCAGGAACTGACACAAGCCGGATTTGAACTCATAACACCCGCACAAGCAGCACATGCTGTACCCGCTGGGCCACGTCTCCGACTCCAACTAAAGCAGATTTTAAAAATCAGTCCCAACAGATTTTTAGCTTCTACATATTTGCTTATATAATATGGAAAGCTTTCAAGCCAGTGCTGATAAAAGCTTTTGCCTATATCTATCTGGTTTTTCAGGACACACTTAAATAACACTTTTCCACTATGAAGTCAAGAAGCTCATTTCAGATTCAGAAGGCAGATATGCATTACCTCGGATCTGGAAATCAAAGGTTGGAGTGTATTTCTGGACTAGTGTGAAGTCTTTGAACAAGAAAAGTCCATTTTGATTTTAGGGCTAAAATGACAGACCATATGTGCTGTTTTGAGAGGTGAAGGTACTGCTAAATTATGAAAGTAAGACTAAATTCATATTTTTACTAAGTGAGAGAGAGACTGGGAATTAGAAACGAGTGCATCACACACAGCTTATGTAATATGCAGACAGCAATGGCACATTGTGGTCTAGAACATTTAAATATTCAAGGATATTCACCTGAACATCATTTGACCAGCGATGAGCCTAAATATAGTAGCTGTGAATCCTTTTACAAATTCAGTGGCTCCCCCGAGATGACGGCCTAATGCCGAGAAGATATTTTGAGCATAAGCTGTACAAAGCAACAGGCCTTCGTTGAACTGTCAATTATTCTAGCATGTTAATATTAGTGCAATACAAATAATAATAAAAAGTAACCATCTAACAGCCACATACTGTAGCACTTTACTGAAAACAACCTTAGTAACCACATAGCAACACCCTGGAAACATTTACAACACCTCAGCACTGATGGCAAAGTTTACATAGGGAAGCACAACTATTTTTTCAAGAAAATTAATAAATAGAAACAAAACCCAAATTCCAGAAATGTTGGGATGTTTTTAAATTTGAATAAAATGAAAACTAAAAGAATTTCAAATCACATGAGACAATATTTTATTCACAATAGAACATAGATAATATAACAAATGTTTAAACTGAGAAATTTTACAATTTTATGCACAAAATGACCTCATTTCAAATTTGATGCCTGCTACAGGTCTCAAAATAGTTGGGACGGGGGCATGTTTACCATGGTGTAGCATCTTCTCTTCTTTTCAAAACAGTTTGAAGACGTCTGGGCATCGAGGTTATGAGTTTCTGGAGTTTTGTTGTTGGAATTTGGACCCATTCTTGCCTGATATAGGTTTCCAGCTGCTGAAGAGTTTGTGGTCGTCTTTGACGTTATTTTTCGTTTAATGATGCGCCAAATGTTCTCTATAGGTGAAAGATCTGGACTGCAGGCAGGTCAATTCAGCACCCGGACTCTTCTACTACGAAGCCATGCTGTTGTAATAGCTGCAGTATGTGGTTTTGCATTGTCCTACTGAAATACACAAGGCCTTCCCTGAAATAGACGTCGTCTGGAGGGGAGCATATGTTGCTCTAAAACCTTCATATACCTTTCAGTAGAGGTGTAACGGTACACGTATTCGCACTGAACCGTTTTGGTATGGGTCTTTCGGTTCGGTACGCACGTGTACCGAACGAATACAGTATTTTTTTATTTATTTTTTCAGGTAATTCAAATAATAAATGCCGTTTTGACAGTCATGACAGATCGCTGTATAAACGCCTTGGAGAGCCGCTTCTGGGACGGTTCAGAAACGTGCTGGTATAAACAAGCATTGACTCGAGCGGCCACGATCAGCTCTGATTCCTGTGTCTGAGCCGTGACGCGCCACAGACTTGTGCAGAGCAGAGCGCGAGTGAACGTGATCATTCCTTCCTCTGTACTACTAGTTTTAACGCGAATAATCATGACTGAACATCTCATGCCTCATGTAATCGCACAATCAGTGTTTCAACCGCGGAAAGACATCAACAAAACAGCATGGAAATAAAATGTCATGTAGCATTTCATTTACCTCAGCAAGTCATCAGTGTCCACAGCTTGTTAGTTCACGAGAGAAATGAAGTCTAGAGAGGAGCATTTCACGAAATATTACACCATATACTCATTATATTTTACTAAACCTGTTAGTCTTAATTATTTAATGTAAGCTTAAATTAGTCTGTTATGCAACATGGTATGACAGCCAGTGTGTAATTGAATATATTTTAACAAATAGCCTAGAAATTTTATTATTTTTAAGTTAATTTAAAAACTGCATTATGTGCAATTTACATGTTTGCATACTATTTTTTTTTTAAAGTTGAGTGTTGATCAACTGAATGTATTTAAAGAAAGAGCAACTTGTTCAGTAAACCACGGTTTATAAAAAAAAAAAAAAAAGTTTAGTTTTTCCCCCTGCTGTACCGAAATATACCGAACCGTGACATTAAAACCGGGTACGTACTGAACCGTCATATTTGTGTACCGTTACACCCCTACCTTTCAGCATTCTTAGGGCCTTCCAAAACATGCAAGCTGCCCAGACCGTATGCACTTATGCACCCCCATACCATCAGAGATGCTGGCTTTTGAACTGAATGCTGATAACACGCTGGAAGGTCTCCCTCCTCTTTAGCCCGGAGAACACGGCGTCCGTGATTTCCAACAAGAATGTCAAATTTGGACTCGTCTGACCATAGAACACTTTTCCACTTTGAAACAGTCCATTTTAAATGAGCCTTGGCCCACAGGACATGACGGCGCTTCTGGACCATGTTCACATATGCTTCCTTTTTGCATGATAGAGCTTCAGTTGGCATCTGCAGATGGCACGGCAGATCGCTAATTCTTCACTGCGCGTCTTTAGTAAAACCTGACAGTACTATTTTAACGCCAAAAGACGGTTTGCACTGGCGCAAGCTATTAGTAAAACTGGCCCTAAATCACCACCGTTACTAAATTCATCCCATATGTACTTATCCATCTGTGTCATTACAGATTTGTGTGGATCATCTCAGAGTTGTAAAGGCCTCTATGGAAGAGTGATTTCAGTGTTCTGACAACACACTTCTACAGTACATGTCCAGGGAAACATAATGCGCTGACGGAAGCAATTCAAATGCGCAAATGCCTGCATCTGTATGCTGACAAAGGGCTAAACATGACACAGAGGAAATTACACGGAAGCTTTGCTGATATTCATATGCATAATGAATATTTATATCTTAATAATCAGATGGAAATACTGTACAGTTTTCTCCTTAAGTATTTGGGGTGGGATCTCTTTCTTTTGGAGAACAAATCTTGTGATTTAATCAAATCTTATCAATTTACAACATTCAGAAAAGATTATGCAAACATTACATATTTAATTGCAAGATGTAAAGTCCCCATAAAAGCAAAATTAATGGGTGTTAGTATCAATATGTTAGTCTTAAGGTTATCTATAAACAGTGTGCTCCAAAACAGTGACAAAATTTGCATCCGTCAAAATAAAAGCATTAAAAAGTGCAGTATGAATTGCTGACAGCTAGCGGTTTAAAAGGGTAACATTACTGCAGTCCAAATTCAAAATATCTCTCAAGTGTAGAAATTAGGAAATAAGTATTGTAATTTCCCTACTATAGTGTAAAGCAAACATAATATACCTATGAAATATTCATTTTCATTTATTTTACATTGCAAATGTTTTACAATATATGGCTACTACTGTCATAAGTGTCTTAGTTATGAACATAGGTTGGAGCTCTCAATTTTGAACACTCAAAGTGAATTAGATAGAATAATTTAACTTTAAAGGGGTCATAAAACGTTGCTAAAAAGAACATTATTTTGTGTATTTGGTGTAATGCAATGTGTTTATGCGGTTTAAGGTTAAAAAAACATTATTTTCCACATACTGTACATTATTGTTGCTCCTCTATGCTCCGCCTTTCTGAAACGCGCCAATTTTTTCAAAGCTCATCGTTCTGAGAAGCGAGGCGTGCTCTGATTGGCCAGCTATCCAGTGCGTTGTGATTGGCCGAATACCTCAAGCGTGAGACTGAAATGTTACGCCCCTCACCGTATAGTGATGCTGTGTCCCGGCACGATGACACAAAAACAATAAAATCCATTATAAACGAGGCATTTGTTGCATCCAGTGGGGACATAATTACTGATTATAATGACTTATACTGTCTTTTTATGCGTCGCATCGAGCCGCGTAAACATTACCATGTCTGCATTTGTGATCGGAGAAATGACAAACAACAAGCACTACTCTACACAGCTCAAAACTCACGTTTGAATAGTCAGTAGCAGAAACGTACTTACAGGCTGTGAGTCAGAAGCACCAGACTGTCCTTGCAAAGTTGGAATTGCCCCACTTTATAGAAACAGCCTTTGTGCAAGCCAGCATTGTAGGCTACTCTTCCAGGTTCAGGAAATAGTCCTCCGTAAAATGCGCTGCACACACTCTAATATTTGGGTTGAACTGTTCTGGAACAGTGTTGTAAATACAACTTAACCACTGATTTCTAGTTGTGTCCTCTTTTGGAAGCCCAAACAAAGTAGTTTCGCACACAGCGTCTAGTTTCACACAGCGTCTCCAGGACATGGCGCCGGCGGCAGCAACAATACTACAGCGAGAATAATAGTTCCGCTTTCTTACATTGCGTAAACATTTGGGCAGTGTTTTGCAAATCTTCCCACACCGTGACGTAGACATGTGGGGGCGTGTTTAAATGAACCGTTTTAGGGTCTTAACTTTTATAAAGAATATCTCTTTGGTTTTGAGACTTTAGTCTTTGCAACTTCAGGGATATTATCTATGCACAAACAGCTTGTAACACTCCAAAGAGAAAGGACAACTTGAAATCGCATCTTATGACCCCTTTAAAATGTAAAAAAAGTTGTATTTCTTTCTTTTTAAATATCGCCATAAATATTGTATTGTGGACTTCATATCGCAATATTATCGTATCGTGAGATTTTGATATCGTTACATCCCTACCAGATAATATGCCCAATAACGCCTACTTAAGACAACTTTAAGTAGGCGTTTTTGCTCAAAAAGTGGCGCAAAAGGAAAACAAACAAACAAATAATAAATAAAAAAGAAACCTGTGTTTAAGAAACCTGTCTGAAAACAGTTTTTTTTTTTTGGGTGCTGCTAGTGGAAAAGAAATTATACACTTCACCTCAAAGAGCGTTTATATTACAAAATATATTGAAGAAAAATGACATAATCAGCTTGAGGTGGGCGCTGATCTGTCTCGGCTAATGCATCTGTTCAGATGACTACCTGAAGAGCCCTGATTAAATACATCCATGGGGTAAATCTGATTATAACAGGGAATAGAAACTGGCTTAGTTTCTCTCTCTCTCTCTCTCTCCGCTCAATCTCATGCGATTATGGCTGATGTGAAATGATGAGAGAAAATTGCGTCCAGCTTTACCTGTTTTCATTTCTCTGCTTGATTACCTCCTTATATCAGCTTCACCTTCCCATGTGAAACAATCTTTCAGGTGTGACTGTTTCGCACTTGCAGAGGTCGTCCTGTTTCAGTTCCCTGTCAAAGCAAATCAACCGCAAGGATACAAAAGGCACCTCTGCTCTGGCTTTACTTCATAGTTCTGAGCCACAGCAGCTCATTCTTAGCCTCTCTCGCTGTCTCCATTCATCTCCTCAGGAATCCTCTGCTTTAAAGTCGTCAGCAGCATCTCTTTGGATCACTTGGATTGCGAGTGACATTCCCACCTGCTAAACAAAGCCCTGACAACTGATGCTCCAGACAGACGCAGACAAGCCTCATATAAACAACAGCGTGCAGAAACCATATTCACCAAGAAGACTGATCTGTAATGCAGCAAAATAAACCCAAACCAAACGCTCTTTCCCAAATCTATATTCACCATTAACAGAAAACATGCACTATAGTTCATTCTCTAGAGAGAAAAGGAGTGTTTCTAGATGGCAACAGCTTTTAATACATTAACAGAAAATAAAGAGGGAAAAAAACGTTGCTTTTTGCTTGAAGAACGTACACTACTAGATTGAAGAAATTATTATATTATATATATTTTAATTTATAATTATTCGTATAATTATAATATAACAATTATTTGTTACTAATTATATATATATATATACACACACATATATACACATATATACACACACATACACACACACACACACACACACACACCCATACATACAAGTTATTTTTTAAATTTCATATAAATACTTTAACTACTACTAATATAATATAAATCAATTTATTATATATTAATATACATTATTATTATTATTAAGTTTATATTATTATATTTATATAGGCTCAACTAATAATTTATTAAAATATACATTTAAATTAATTTAATATACTTTATTAATTATTGCTAATTATTATTATTATTATTATTATACATTATAATTATATATTTATTCATTATTAATACTAATTATTAATTAGTATTAATTAGTAATTAATACCAATTATTATTATTATCCATTATATTATATTATAATTACAATATTATTATTGCTATTGTTTTAACTAATTAAATATAATAATTTAATATGTTGTATGTTTTAATATGTTATTTAATTATTAACAATTATTTTACTACTATTACCTGTTGAATAATAAAATCTTTAAAAAAAACTCAAAATTCCTGAATATTTTGGAACTGAATTTGAAAAGTTATTACTAATCGCTGAATTTTTAATGACAAAATGAAGTGTGATTTTTTTTTTTACATTGAAATATTCACTGTGCAAATACACAAACATTTTAAACTGCACCACTAAAATGCAACAATTTAGTGTGTTTTTTTTAAATTTATTTTATATCAGAGAATTTTGTCATTAATTTACATCTATAGAGCAGCCTGACAGTAAGATTGAGTTTGGGACAGGACTAAAGTATAACATCCTTGCAAATAAAACTGTTAGCAGCTAATTTGAATGAACAACAGACCAAGCATCAAAAGATAAAAAAGCACTGCCCCACCAAACAGCAGAGAGGTTTGAGAAGTCAAAGAAGGTGACACAGGTAAACTAATGTAAGAATCGAGCGTTGAAATGTATTTCCAGTCAGCACAAATAACTTGTGCAGGTTGAAGCTGGAAGAAGGCTGACACCGAAGCCCTACCCTTGTGTAGCATCTGTGGAAGCGCTAGAGACATTGATGAGTGCCGGGCTGAAGGCCTGAAATTTGCCTGTAATGGCCTGCAGCCTCTCTGACACTCATGACGGGGGGGTTGTGTTCCCTCTAATCTGCGGTCAGTCCAACCTTGAAGCCCGGTGCCGCTCTGTGCGCTGAATCTCTAATGTCTGAATGGAGGTAAACAGCTCTCAGGGTGAGTAGAGGTGAAGGCATATGTGAGATACGGGTGCACTGGAGTGAATGAGCCTATAGGGGACGACCCAGGGGATTTAGCAGCAAACACGAGGCACTGCGCTTTTGAACACGATGCAGGAAACGGCCCTTCAATCATGGCTATACATCGAAACGCTGCTTCTGAGTGATTAAACCTGTGATTCATCACATCGTAGGTGAACCGTAATGGACTGAATGCCATCAAATGCCTTTAGAAACCAAGGCAAATAAGGTCAACCTTCACTTGGAGGAGGAAACTTACAAGCAGGGCTTAATTTGTGCCGGAACAAGCCGGATCTGGATCCGGAACCTCCGAAATCCGATCCGGCACCTCATTTTGGCGGATCCCCCTCCTCACGCACCAATGAAAGACGTTCGTGCTGACCTATAGTGTGCATGGATCTAATACTGATACACATGTGTTTTCTTTCTCAACTGTTTACATGTACTTAAGACACAACCGACTGTGCTTAAGATGGATACTCACCAGGACGGCCATTTTTACGTAATTTTGTGTGTATTTGGCCACTTAAGCTCAACAACAACTACTGACACTCGCGAGGCTGCTTTGGATGTGACTGTGAGCGCTCAGCCTTTAAACCGCCTCTGGAGCGCGCGAGTACCGATTGGTTTAAAAAGACGTGCAAATTATACATTTTTGTGACGCTGCAACAATGACCCGATTAGCAAGTGACAATTCTGTCAACTGTCCCGAAACACAAGCGAAAGTCTGGGATCAGTGTGCAGCAGCTTGTTGTAGTGCAGACGAGATGCACTGATGTGAAACAGCTTTGAGACAGTGAAAGAGAGAAGACACAGTGCTGAATCACTCACGCTGTTTTCAAATGACTGATTTAATCTGATAGTTTGTGTGGATTTATTTACTCATCTAACCTACATGCTATATTGAATAAGTGTTTTTGCAGGAATTTCCCTCATTATAAACTTGAAAGCTGCGAGGATGAGTAAAACTAAGCGATATACACACAATCCCCCACCGATCCTGGACATGATTAAATATAACTCTATTATACAGAATTTTTGTGAAATAAAATTCCATTAATTTTCCAAATTTTCCAGGCCTGGAAATGAAGCACTACTTGGCACTAAGAGAAGCACTGGATATCCAAACTGATTTCCATATTCATTTAGATTCTGACTCATAAAGTGTTGATATCAAATTCAGTTTTATCTAAAATTAATTCAAAAGCTGATCAAATGTCTATATTAAGATTGTTCAGCAGAAATCAACACCACAATGGGATCCTAACCAGTGTTATTATAGTTGACTAAAACGGATACTAAAATTAAAACATAATACAATTTATTAATTCATTAATAATTTGTTACTGGAAATAAAATAAAATATATTAAAAAAATAATAATAAAAAATATTTTTTTAAATCTTTAAAATGTTTTAAACATTTTGAGCTAGTTGTCAAGAAAACATTTCTTATTTTAATGTAGTTTAACTTGATGTACTAAAATAACTAAAACTGAAATAAAAATGAATGAAAACTAGACATACCTGTATTGTATATTAAACATGAAAACTATTAAAAATGTCAAAAACAAAATTACTAAAACGAACTAAAATTGAGATGAAAATGCAAAATGTAAAAATAAAAACTATAATAGTATCTCAATGATACTAAAATAAAGCTGACCTTTACAAAAAAAAAAAAAAAAAAAAAACTAATTTCATCCAAAACAGTTACTACTGGTACTGCTAATCTAATTTTTTTAATAAATTAATTCAAAAGTAAATTAATATAAGATCTTTTCAAAGTGTTTTCAATTGAAAAAATATTTAAATTATTTTTATTATCAATAAAACTACTAATTATAATTATAACAATTATTATTATTATTATTCACAGTAGTATTAGTGTTAGTATTTACAATAATACTAATCAAATAAAAAACAATGCCATTTATTATTAATATTATATTAAAAAACAACAACATAATAACATTTTTATTATTATTAATAATAATAATAATGATTAATGATTTATTGTGATTTATGGTCACTGTAGTAACTGTTCTTTTGAGGTGCAATTCAACTGGATCAAATGAAAATGATTAATCTGAAAATCAATACATTTACTGCCCAACCAGCAGGTCACAAACTGGTGATCCAACAAATCAGAGTTAAATCCCCTTTCTATTGGCGTTCACATCCATCATGGCAGTCTTGTATAACTGATCTTCTCATGTCCATGTGCTGACCTGTGACAGAAGCGCTTGAAGGGTGGCAGTAAACAGAGAGCACTGCAGGAATATTTTTGTGTCAGAGAATCAGTTCAACCCAGGGCTTTAAAACAGAGGGTCAGACGTGGCAGCGAGCTACTAACTGTGACTAACACTGTCATGCTTTCAAGCATTTCATGCTGCTAGTGCGACACTGTAAATATATATACATGTGTGTGTGTGTGTGTGTACACTAGGAATATACTAGAGTTACATAATAAAATGATATATTTTCAATATAATATTTCCATTTCATTTCAATTTTTTTTATATTTTATTATATAAATATAATATAATTATATAATAAAAATATAAATAAAAATTAAATGAAAAGCTTACTAATATACAAACTATATTTAGGGATGCATTTAATGATCAAAAGTGGCAGTAAAGACATTGATAAATTTACAAAATATTTAATTCAAATATATCAAATATATAATTCAATTCAATGCTATTCTTTTGAACTTTCCATCAATAAAATGCATCATAGTTTCCTCAGAAAATGTAAACATTAAAGAGCACAACTGTTTTCATCATTAATAATAATATAAAAAAAAGGGTTTTTTTGAGCAGCAAATCTGCATATTAAAATGATTTCTAAAGGATTATGTGACACTGAAAACTGGAGAAATGATGCTGAAAATTCAGCTTTGCATCACAGGAAATAAATTACATTTTAAAATCTCACAAAAAATCATAATAATATTTAACAATATTACTGTTGTAAAATGTAAATAATTTTGCATACTCTATAAATATAGGTGCTGGTCATATAATTAGAATATCATCAAAAAGTTGATTTATTTCACTAATTCCATTCAAAAAGTGAAACTTGTATAATGTACACATTCATTCCACACAGACTGATATATTTCAAGTGTTTATTTCTTTTAATTTTGATGATTATAACTGACAACTAATGAAAATCCCAAATTCAGTATCTCAGAAAATTAGAATATTACTTAAGACCAATACAAAGAAAGGATTTTTAGAAATCCTGGCCAACTGAAAAGTATGAACATGAAAAGTATGAGCATGTACAGCACTCAATACTTAGTTGGGGCTCCTTTTGCCTGAATTACTGCAGCAATGCGGCGTGGCATGGAGTCGATCAGTCTGTGGCACTGCTCAGGTGTTATGAGAGCCCAGGTTGCTCTGATAGTGGCCTTCAGCTCTTCTGCATTGTTGGGTCTGGCATATCGCATCTTCCTCTTCACAATACCCCATAGATTTTCTATGGGGTTAAGGTCAGGCAAGTTTGCTGGCCAGTTAAGAACAGGGATACCATGGTCCTTAAACCAGGTACTGGTAGCTTTGGCACTGTGTGCAGGTGCCAAGTCCTGTTGGAAAATGAAATCTGCATCTCCATAAAGTTGGTCAGCAGCAGGAAGCATGAAGTGCTCTAAAACTTCCTGGTATACGGCTGTGTTGACCTTGTACCTCAGAAAACACAGTGGACCAACACCAGCAGATGACATGGCACCCCAAACCATCACTGACTGTGGAAACTTTACACTGGACCTCAAGCAACGTGGATTCTGTGCCTCTCCTCTCTTCCTCCAGACTCTGGGACCCTGATTTCCAAAGGAAATGCAAAATTTACTTTCATCAGAGAACATAACTTTGGACCACTCAGCAGCAGTCCAGTCCTTTTTGTCTTTAGCCCAGGCGAGACGCTTCTGACGCTGTCTGTTGTTCAAGAGTGGCTTGACACAAGGAATGCGACAGCTGAAACCCATGTCTTGCATACGTCTGTGCGTAGTGGTTCTTGAAGCACTGACTCCAGCTGCAGTCCACTCTTTGTGAATCTCCCCCACATTTTTGAATGGGTTTTGTTTCACAATCCTCTCCAGGGTGCGGTTATCCCTATTGCTTGTACACTTTTTTCTACCACATCTTTTCCTTCCCTTCGCCTCTCTATTAATGTGCTTGGACACAGAGCTCTGTGAACAGCCAGCCTCTTTTGCAATGACCTTTTGTGTCTTGCCCTCCTTGTGCAAGGTGTCAATGGTCGTCTTTTGGACAACTGTCAAGTCAGCAGTCTTCCCCATGATTGTGTAGCCTACAGAACTAGACTGAGAGACCATTTAAAGGCCTTTGCAGGTGTTTTGAGTTAATTAGCTGATTAGAGTGTGGCACCAGGTGTCTTCAATATTGAACCTTTTCACAATATTCTAATTTTCTGAGATACTGAATTTGGGGTTTTCATTAGTTGTCACTTATAATCATCAAAATTAAAAGAAATAAACACTTGAAATATATCAGTCTGTGTGGAATGAATGTATACATTATACAAGTTTCACTTTTTGAATGGAATTAGTGAAATAAATCAACTTTTTGATGATATTCTAATTATATGACCAGCACCTGTATAATATTAATAGTTAATTGTGATTTATTTGATGAATTATTGTCACATAAAAATGAAAATAATTTGGAATTTAATCAACTGACATTTGTTTCAGACATTTTTACTGGAAAACAAAAAATTATTTTTGCAGATTATCACAATGGTTTGCATTTGTGAGCATCAACCTACGCCACAATATTGTGTGAAAGCTGACAAACCACAAACTACAAACTAGAACACATGAGAAAACCCTCCGATTCTTCAAAACCTATTTAATTTCACCTTTTATTCACCTCTTGTGCAAAACAAGAATGTATAGTCTCCATCTCATATACGTTCAAAAAGGCGTAAATAATCCCAAACCTCAACGCCTTCATTGTGATTAATGCCTCGGCTGAACAGATCGAGCACCAGGGTCTACTGGCTGTATCACAGAGTCCCATCACTAACTGAGTGCACTGCCTGTCTGCCACAGAGGATGAGGAGACTCATACATCAGGGTGACGTCGGGAGAGAGACGGAGCCCCTGCTGGACTGAACTTTCATTCTGTCACCCAACACAGCATAAACCGCTTCGGCCCTGACAAGCTCTGCGCTGAGAGTTTGTCTTGAAGAGCGCTTGCTTAGACTCCGACATCGCTCCTTCTCAATATTTAGGATGTCGCATCATCATAACGGGATGCTTTATTGCCCTGATTTCCCGTGTATGTATGAAGTGAAGCAGTGACGACAGCTCCAAACGCTCTCAGTGTCTCTACCGTGAGTCATCTGTAAACAGCACGGATGTTATGTAATCCACTTTCGCCGGAAGCTGGAATCTCTGCAAACTGGGGGAGATCTCAAAGTGGGCAAATACGTTTTTTTTGTTGTTTTTTTTCAACAGAAAATCCAACAAACTCCAGAGGAGCAGTGTGAGGGTTTCTGATAAACCTGTTTAGTGTAGCTACAGCAGCAGGCATTTCAACTGACTCTATACTGACTGATTTCTGGCCTTCTATATTCTTTTCAAAATAGCTGTAAATACATAAAATGTCTTTCTGGAGTTTCCTTTAAGAATTATTAAAAAACTTGGGCTACATGGAATTTGATTTACATGATGACAGGAATTACATTGACATTCAAATGATGATTATTCAACATAGAACCGAATGCATATGAGGAAGACTAGAAATGCCACTTTAACGTAACAAAGAAATAAGTCATCCATTTAATAATTCAAACATAAAGGTAAATAAATAGACATATTTATAGACATATTTGAAACTGCCTGACTTATCATTTTGAAATGTAGTAAATATAGCAATAAAATATAAATTAATCTTTTAATTACACATCTCAAACTATTTAATTAATGTTTTATTTTAAAATGGTTTATTAATAGACATTTAATTAACCGTTTAATTTAAATTACATATAGGCCTAACAACTCTATTAATTTGTGAAAAAGTGATTTATTTATTTATTTATTCACATTTTAGTTTGAATTGTTTCATTAATTTAATTCAATTTAAAATGTAGTTTAATGTAACAACAAAATATTTTTTTATTAAAATTGACAAACTAATAGACATTTGTATAATAATAATAATAATAATAATAATCTTTATTTTCTATAGCGCCTTTAAATGTTAGTTCTTAAAGAGCTTTACATAAACAAATAAATCATCAAAATACACCATATAAAAATTATAAAATAAGAAAAATAGGAAACATGCATTCAAAACACTTAAAAATATGAATCATATAAAATTAATATAAAAATTCAAGTAAAAGCTACCCTAAAGAAATTAGTTTTAAGGCGAGATTTAAAAATATTAAAAGATACCGCCTGCCTTATTTTAATATATCATGCTCTATTTACTAAAAATGGTTTATTCAATATTTTAAAGATTTTCTTTACATTTACACACATTTATTTACATATTATATCAAACAATTTAAATTGGGTTTTATTTGTTAATTTAACAAACAGTTAAATTCATGCTTTAAAATGTGGTTAAATATAACAATAAAAAACTGAATATTTATGAAAAATGACAAACAAATTTACATAATTCATGCTTTATTTATTGGTAAAATTAGAAATGATTTATTCATTTATTATTATTTTATTTTTAATATTAACAAAATGTTAAAATCAAACAGCTTAACATGTCTATTATTATTTTACTATTATTATTATTTGTGAGAAAGATTATTTTCTTACATTTTTGTTTGATTTATTAAATTGATCAATTTCTATATTTTATTTATTAGACTTTACAACTGCTTAATTCATATTTTAAAATGTGGTTAAATAAAAACAAATCAGTTCTCAATATGTCTAGTAATCTCTGGTGATTTATTTATTTTCATTTTTGTTTTAATTATTCAATTTATTAATTCCTACATGATTTTAAATAGCACTCCTTATTAAACCCAACCCAAAAGTAGTCATAAACGGCCTAACTCCGTAAATCTGGATTATCAAACGTCATTTATCAAACAACTGCACTGCAAGTTGCTTCATAAAAACCAATACTACAAAATACTGTTAATAAACAGGTTAATGGTACATTTCCAACATGTTTTATTTTCTAGTTCAGTGTTTTTTCATAGTTCAGCGCACTGTCTTCAGTCTTGAATGAATGAATGAATGAATGATGCATTTATATAGTGCTTTATTGTGTGTTGCTGTACACCCAAAGCGCTTTACAATCATGTGGGGGGTCTCTCCTCAACCACCACTAGTGTGCAGCATCCACTTGGATGATGCGACGGCAGCCACAGGACAACGGCGCCAGTGCGCTCACCACACACCAGCTACAGGTGGAGAGGAGAGAGAGATAGAGCCAATCAAGTGGATGGGGATTATTAGGAGGCCATGATGGTCAGGGGCCAGTGGAGGGAATTTGGCCAGGACACCGGGTTACACCCCTACTCTTTACGAGAAGTGCCATGGGATTTTTAATGACCACAGAGAGTCAAGACCTCGGTTTCATGTCTCATCCGAAAGACTGTGCTTTTTGCCAGTATAGTGTCCCCGTCACTATACTGGGGCGTTAGGACCCACACAGACCACAGGGTGAGCACCCCCTGCTGGTCTCACTAACACCTCTTCCAACAGCAACCTAGTTTTCCCAGGAGGTCTCCCATCCAGGTACTGACCAGGCTCAACCCTGCTTAGCTTCAGTGGGCAAGCCAGTCTTGGGCTGCAGGGTGATATGGCTGTGGCATGTGTCTTCATTTTCCAATATGTACAGTGAAGAATAATGAGTTATCTGACTGGTCAACTCCCTCAAACATCAAAGGACATCATGCAGTAATAATACTCCGATTGCTACAACTGCTCTTCCAGGATTATAAGCACGAACAAGACTATCAATCAAACAGCTGGAGTCTATGAGCACATCAAAACCCATCTGAGGAAACAAGCGGCAGACGCAGAAGATTGTGATGCGCCGTCATCCATTTTTTAGTAGAGCACATTAAATAAACCCAGGAACAAACAAAATAATCAATATGACATACCAACACAAGATCTCTCACATACTGTTACAGATGTTCCTCATGAGCTGGATTGGGTTTTAATTCAATTAAATATGTTAATAATAAAAATATTGATATATAATTTTGATCTAAACTGTATTACATTATAGTTGTAATATAGTATGTAATATGTCTAATATGTAGTTTATGGAACTTAAAAAATAATAGTGAATAAATAACTTTTAATATGCCAAATAAGTAAAACATTAAACAAATTTCTATTATTTTGTCTATTTTAATAAAAATGTATTTTATTGTTATTATTTAACTTCTTTTTTAAACCGGAATTTAAAAAAAATGTGGATTAACTTTCAAAATGAACAAATAAAACATGAATTAAATAGTTTGAAATATCTCTTACTATGTAGTTAAACACACATTTAACTACATGTAAATAAATAAATTACATTTTCACAAATTAATATATTTATGATAAATCTGTTTAAATGGACCATATTCTTCTCAAAGTTTATTCATGCAATTCATTTTTTTTTATAAAATGTAAAAGTGTATTACTGTGAATAAATTCAATAAATACATAAATATTCTTAGTAATATATATTTTTAATAAGATAATACAGTTTATGTGTATAATATATGCACATCTATTTTATAAAATTTATGATAATACATTTTAAATAAGAACAGGCCATTTGATATAACTACAGGCCATATGTTGTTTATAGCCTGTGTGTGTGTGTGTGTGTGTGTGTGTGTGTGTGTGTGTGTGTGTGTGCGTGTGCGTGAGAGAGAGTGTATGTGTGTGTGTGTGTGTGTGTGTGTGTGTGTTCACCCACACTGACTCCAATCTTCTTTACTAGAAAAAGCCATACAAATACTTCCTTTTCTCTGTGAACATCTCAACAATCTGCAGCTCAGGCTAATTATCTCATCAAAACACTGTTTTCAAGAAATCAAATCAATGATCTGGAGCCGTGTAGCCTAAAGAGTGCTACTGTTTTGTGTGGTTTGGTTTATTAAGCGAAGAAGAACCTCAAACAAAAGCTTTTGTGAAAGTCTAAGCAGATCCATGATCTACCATTTCAGTCTCGGATGAAAATATCGATCGGTTGATATTCTTTTACCACACTCATCTTTAAATCCGCCTTTGACGTTCACAAGAAACGTCCACTTAAACGTCCACAGAATCGGTCTTAATGAGGCCAGCTGATGGTTAAAAGATGATTTAAAACTATTCAGACAGTAAAAATGAAGGCAATGATTCAGGAATGGATGAGTCAGATGTCCTGCTTGTTCATATTATGAAGTTTTGAAGAGGCAGGGAAAAATCGTCGGCTCACGGTTGGATAGAGCACACCTCACCGCTTCAGTCACTGGTCTGGTGCAAATACGTGTTTACAGTTGTCTGCGCAATGAACTGTATGTGCAAGCACATGAAACTGTGCCTTCAGGTGTAACAGTGATCCCAATATCATCTCCAGTTCACCAATTCAAATTTGACTTGTATAAAAATAAGTTCAAAATGCAGCTTGAAATTGTCCATTTCCCTCCCATTGCTGATTATACAACAGGTTTGTCTCAGTGTCCAGGAGATGTACATTTTCAGTCTCAAGTGTCTCTCAGTGGGATCTACAGCCCTGTATTTTGTCCACCTGACAGTCCGGCGGTGAACACCTGCAGCATGTATAATGACTCTCTGCACTGCTATATAACTCTCCCCTGAAGAACAGACACTATGAAAGTGTCAACACTTTTTAGGCACTACAATCAAAATGTTCACTTTATGTGAGCTGTGATGATTTGTTTAAAGATTCATGTCAAGTAAAAACTGAATACATAATGCCAAACCATTTTTCAAAGTGAGACATTCATACATTGTTTATCAGGAGGAGTCCCGCAACAACCCTACAACTAACTAAAGAAAAGCATCAAACAGCACAAGTGAAGTAGCTTACAACTGTTGATATGCACAGCATTACATCTAGAAATAAGCAAAGAAAGAAAGAAATGTTTCATACTTTTAATTTTTTAAAGTGTAATGATAATGGAACTATTATTGTGACAAAAATAAAACTATATATATTAGAGTTATAACGGTACATGTATTATTCGTACTGAAAAATGTGGGGTCTTTCGGTTCAGTATGCATGTGTACCGAACAAATAGTCTCATCTTTCAAATTATGTCCATTTTGTTCAGGAAATTCGAACAATAAATACCGTTTTGGCGCTCTTTGATGTGGCGTGACAGATCGCTGTATAAACACCTCAGCGGAGCGCGATCATCCCTTCCTCTTTACTACTAGTTTAACACAAAATAAACATGAACAAACATCTCATGTAATCAATCGATCAGTGTTTCAACTGCAGAAATATGTCAATAAAACAGCTTGTAAACAAGATGTCATGTAGCATTTCATTTACCTCAGGCAAGTCGTCAGTGTCCACAGCTTTTAGAATTTAGAAGTTCATTTAAAAACTGCATTATGTGCAATATACATGTTTGCATACATTTTTTAAGTTGAGTGTTGATTATTATATTTAAAAATAAATAGTAATTAAATTTAAGTTTAGGTTCTGTTGTTAACTGTAACCTCATGGTAATGGCTCCCTATAGTTTAGAGCAGAAGCTGAGGCAGATTTTAATCTCTAGGAAAATTTTAATTATAATTGAATTTATTTAAAGAAAGAGCCATTTGTTCAGTAAACCACTGTTTAATAAAAAATTTATAAAACTTACCCATTTCAGTGTGTTCTACATACTCAATGTTGGATGCTTATATATAAAAATTTCAATATCAGTATGATATTGGTCCAAAAAATACATACAATATACATATAATATATACATGTGTAATCTACATATGTGACCCTGGACAACAAAACCAGTCATAAGGGTCAATTTCTTGAAAGCTTCCTCTGAAATCTGAATAAATAAGCTTTCCATTGATGTATGGTTTGTTAGGATTGGACAATATTTGGCCGAGATACAACTATTTGAAAATCTGGAATCTGAGGGTGCAAAAAAATCAAAATATTGAGAAAATCACCTTTAAACTTGTCCAAATGAAGTTCTTAGCAATGTATATTACTAATCAAAAATTAAGTTTTGATATATTTACGGTAGGAAATTTACAAAATATCTTCATGGAACATGATCTTTACTTAATATCCTAATGATTTTTGGCATAAAAAGAATTTTGATATATTACATAATTTTAATAGGTAATTTTGACCCATACAATGTATTGTTGGCTATTGCTACAAATATACCCATGCTACTTATGACAAATTTTGTGGTCCAGGGTCATATATAATGTAGTAATCTACAATAAAAAATATGCAAAATATTGTTTATTTAGAATTGGAATAATATTGGAATAATTACATTTTAGTAATAATAATGCTAATCTTTAATACTGAACAATAAAAAACATACATACATATATATATATATATATACACACATATACATATACATATACACACACACACACACACACACACAAAATGGGCTCTATAAACTCAATGTTGGATGTTTAAATATACAAATATAATTATCAGTATGATATTGGTCCTAAGAAGGCTATTTTGGTAGTAATCTTCATCATACCGTGCTTAAACCACATGCAATTCTTGCACGAATTACACAGAATGTGGTTTAAGAAAAGGTCAGTGCAAACAGAATCAAAGTCAAAAGCTGAACTTTAAGCTTTGCGATACAACAGTTGACCTACAATCCACAGAGTTCATTGCATTGGAAAACAAAGCCATGATGCATGTGAAAGAGCCTTAGAAACATGCACAGGAAATAGATTATCTTCTCACCAGCTCTAAAACTATCAAAATAACTCGCGTCCTCTGTTACAGTCACACAAATGTCTGTTCGCCTTCCGTCGATGCACCTCACAAACAGCTAACTGTCTAAAATGATTATATATCAGTGGTTGATGGCTGACAGATACTAATAGGGTTTTGCTAAGCAGTAGGCGTGCGCTACCAGCGGGACGCGACAATTGCATTTGGCTGGATGTAGAAGATACGAGGAACGAATATGAAAGTCTAATTGTACAATACAGGGCTCAGACTGCCCTGCGGAAGGACAGGCCCTTTCGTGATGCATTCTGTCATCCGCTCATCAAAGTGACGGACGTGATCCGACAGTGCCACAGCCTCAAGTGAGACCAAAGCATGATTTTGCACTGTCACTGTTTGGCTAGTGGAAATAACAGCTGATGCGGAAGAGAAACAGAGAAAAACGAGAGAATCAGAGCGCGGAGAGGGGGCTCGTTGCCTATTGTCATATGTCATGTGAAATTACAAGTGAAGTGGTGTTGTGAGAAATGAAACCGGCAGTCCCTTGAGCTCAAATAAAAGGGTTTTCAATTTTACTGGTACTTAAAATGGATATATATTTTGATTCATCCAAAAGGGCATTAATTAGAGAGGGAAACGGGTGTGAAAACTATTTACAAACCAGCGTGTAGTTTACTGTAGCTGCTACTGTTCTATAAAAATAGAATTTGAAACCAAAATATGCTACACTGCTGTCACATGACTTCATGATGCAAGTGAGTGTCTTCCAGTTCCAGTTTTAGAAATAAATGTGGTTATTTTACATTTTTAATTCAAAAATGTCTTAACTTTTGGCAGTCCAATCAATTAATAACCTCAAAGAAATAAATAATATAAATATATAAATAATAACCTCAAAGTTAATAAAACACACATACATACATATATATATATATATATATATAAAAAATCAAAGAAATTGTGTGCAAATTTAAATAATTCATTAATGTAACTGATGTTAATTAATGCACATAATAACTTGTAAGTTAAATTAAATACATTTATATATACACATATATACAAATGCATGCACAAATAAAAAAGGTTAGCCTAAATATTTGCAGAGAATGTCAAAGTAATTGTGGAAATATTTAAATAATGCATTAATATAACAAATATATAATTTATAATAAAACATTTATAATAAAATATATTTTATATATATTATATATTTATATTTTAACAAATATATAATATAAATTAATAGTATTATCATATAGTAATTGTGGAAATATTTAAATAATGCATTAATATAACAATATAATCATATATAAGACAATAAAATAAAGACATTTTGAGAACTGTATATTTAAATAGTTGTGAGTTGAAGTAAATGTATATGTACTGTAAAATATGTATGTTAAAATATATGTATATGTACATGTGTGTATTTGTGTGTGTGTGTGTAACACACACACAGTTTGTTTTCTATAGCAATAGTTTTCAGCATCTTTAAAAAACTGTCTGATTTATCTGCACTCTCCCAAGAGAATTTTACTATGCAAATTGTCTAACAGCTTAAGCACAATCTAAAATCCAAATTAAAAAACACAAAAGCCGACATAATTTCACACAAACAAGCACACTTTCCATGAATAGTAAACGGTAAAGACTGTTCCATAAACCCAGTTATGAAATTACCAAGTGTGTGTGTGTGTGTGGCAACTAGTGACACTTGTGAAATGAGCCCTGTCAGTGCAGTGCGCTCCAGCCGAGAGTGAAGTTACACATCACATATCGAACGGCCTGTAGTTACACCTCATGTGATGACGATGATGACCAGGATTTGATTCTGAATGTGAACACAAATGCTCCAAGCTACACAAACCTAAACTGATGCATCACTGCATCCCAAAATCAGGCATTGGCACATCCGGTTCAATGGCAAGACATTGCGTAGATTGAAAAATTAAGGTCAGTAAATAAAACTTAGAACAAATGATTTCCAAAGAGCTGGAAAACTAACCGTGAAGAACAATTTTCTGCATCGAAATGGAGAAGAACAGAAATCTATACAAATTGGAAAGCACCATGTAGTGTAATAATGTCCCGACAGCACCCATCTCTTACTTCTTCCCTGTGGGACTGTTAAACTATAATCAAACTCTATCTGGCATGTTTTTAATAAAGCAGCTCGATCACATTCAGTAACCTAGGTCATGTTCTAGCTCTCCTCCTCTGCTTTAACATTCACGAGACAAATGAACAGCTTAACATTGCTTTGCCTTGTCTTGTCTCTTTCAATCTAGCCTCCGAAACATCTCATAGCAAGCTGTTCAGTTACACTAATGACTCTCGGTATGGGAGAAATAGCTCCAGAAATACACGCTCATGACTGCGCTGCACAGGCATAAATCAAAGGCATCATTTCATCCAGCCGGTTGGTGATTGTGATGTGTTTGTGCACCACTATGGAGGGGGAGGGGGAAACATCAGCAGGCAAGCCTGGAGAGGAAATGGTGGTTGCCTTGGAAACCCTAGGCTGAGGAAGAGAGGAAGCGAGAGAGAGAGAGAGGAAAGGAAAGGAAGAACAAGTGAACAGACGAGGAGAGTATACATGCAGAGTTGACCCAAGCATTGCTGTTACCAGTTGTTTTTGTTTTGAGGGAAAAAAGACTAGTTTAATAGATCTGTCTATACAGAATGTTAAAGTCTATATATATATATATATATATATATTACATATTAATGTGTTGTGTGTGTGTGAGTGTGTGTAACACACACACATTACATTATTGAAATCAAGAGATGTATATATTAATATTATTTAACCTAGGCTATGAGTTAGCAGTTGTATTTTTACAACAAATATTAATAAATACTGTAACAAATGTTTTGACTTAATGTTAGTTATTGCATTAACTAATGTTAGTTAATAAGTGTTACCATATGGCTCAAAACAAACAAAAAATCTTAACTATTAGGTTCAAACTGTGAACCAAAATAGCAAAGCATTTACTGTCAACTTTTCCACCCTTACGAAAATTTCCATGGTTTTATTATAGGTAAAATGGTAGCAACCATGCTTTTTTTGGCGTATTGATTACCATTTATATAACCACAGTTTTACTACAAATACAGTACAATGATTAAAATATGGTTAGTGTTAGAAAACCATGGTCAATTTGTGGTTACCATGGTTTAACTATAGTAACCATGGTTTTCTGGTTTTATTTGTAATAAAACCACGGTTAATTTGGTCACACTTTATTTTAAGGTCCATTCTCGCTATTAACAAACCATTAACTATGACTTTTGCCTCAATAAACTACTAATTTGCTGCTTATTAATCATTCATTTTTGTAAAGGCAGTGTCAAGGTTCATCAAAATATGTTTCTTATTCAATTCCTTCATATGAATCTTAAATTAATCTGAAAACAAAACAAATATTGTAATCGATAAAAGGTTTTACTGTCCATAACATTCTAACGCTAAAACAAGTCATAATAACTAACATCAGGCAGGTGGCTAGCTAGGCAGCTAGCTAACATTAGCGACTACTACCTAGCTAGCCTCTGCTAGCCGGCAAAATTGCACCACAACCTTGTATGTCACAATTCTGTCAAGCATTTGGGACTGACAGCATCAATCTAGTCCAAATGTGTGGACTACTGAGAGACTTAAGAGAAATAATCTAGGCTAAATACAAGTTATGATTGCTGTGTTGACAAAAGGTAACTTTTTTATCAGCACTGTAAGCACTGTACATTTTCTCCACAGAGGTCTCAGTGGATTACTGTCAACACATTTATGTTTGTTTTTACAAAATGAGGTACAAGTCAAATTTGTTGCATATGATTTTGAAACACTGCTAAAATTCCTGTCATTTACCTCTAACTGGAAGCTGACGCTTTGCGTAAAATTATTTTTTTCCTTTTATGTCTGACTGAGTAAAAACCCATTCATAGCGCTTTAAACCAAAATAAGCCATATCGGTTCTTTCTATCTGGTTGCATCATACATTGAGATGGTACCCAGACATATCAGGGAGGGTTTGTCTCCATGTTTCTCCCATAACCCCCCACACAACAATAACAACTTCCACAATATTACAGGTTGGCTAATTTTAGCTGTAACTACCTTCCCTCACAGATCTGCTGGCAGGTTCGGAAAGCCCGTCCTCACTCTCTTTCCAAAATGACAAACAAAAGTTCCATTAATACGTATAATAAGACCAGGAGAATGTTTTGTTAGAAAAATACTACCAAAAATACTAAAATAGTACAACAAAAAATGGACACTTCCTTTGTCCTAACTAGGCACAATGCAACAAGCAATTTGTCTGTCCACACTAAATGTAAAACTGCATAGATGACAGTTAATGCACAGTCATGAGGAGCAGAATTCTGGACCAATGAGATTTCACAGTGAGCGAAGCAACTGTGCAAAATGCCATACCACTTGTCGATTGTTGTGGTCAGATGAAAAAGATGTTCAGTTGTTCAGATGTTCAGGGTTGTTGCATAAAACTTAGTGTTACTACATCACACCTGGTAAGGACAATGTGGAACAGGTTCCTCTTGAAGTTCCTCATCAGGATTTTGAACACCATACTTATGGATATGAAAAAGACCAATGCTAAGAAACCCAAACTATTTGAATGTATATGTAGAGGTTACTCACACGGCACAGTCCGGAGGTAGAGATTGTCACGTATTATTTGTTGAAGCTCGTGGTCCACTGAACCCTTCTGGAACCGTAGGTTGAGATAATGCCGGAGATCTTTATCCACAACACCTCCTGAAAAAGGAAAATCATTTTTTTTTTAAATCAATTTTTTAATGAAGTTAAAGTGTGTAGTTCCCCTCATTATATTTTCTTGTCAATTGCTGACAGGGTGTACAGCCTTGCAGAGTATGGTTAGGTAGCATATAATAAACAACACAATAAATAACAATAAAAATAAATAAATAATCTAAATTTATATATTTAATATAAAAGTTTACATACAGAGGTGGCCAAAATTATTAGAACACTATTTTCAGCAGCTAAAAAAATGGTTTTAAGTCAGTTATTTCTGTCTTTTTCTGTAGTGGGTCAGTAGGAAATATCAGTTTACATTTCCAAACATTCATTTTGCCATTAATTGTAATAATCCACTGAGATTTTTGTTTGCACAAGGAGTCTGACAACAGCCAGTGCTCCACACAGAGATCTGATCTGATCATCATCCAGTCTGTCTGGTATGACATGAAGAAACAGAACAAACTGAGACAGACTAAATCCAGAAGAACTGTGGCAACGTCTCCAAGATGCTTCAAGAAACCTACCTGCAAAGCTACAGTACTGTTAAAAGTTTTAGGCACTTATATAAAAATGCTGTAAAATGAGGATGCTGTCAAAAAATAATGTCATAAATAGATTTTCTTTATCAATTAACTTCTATTAACTCAACATTTGGAGTGACCATCCTTTGCGTTTAAAGCAGCTTTTGCCCTAGGTGCACTTGGCACTTTAGGTAGCTTGGCAGGTAGGTGTCTTGAAGAATCTTGGAGACGTTGCCACAGTTCTTCTGGATTTGTTCTCAGTTCTGTTTCTTCATGTCATACTACAGAAAAAGATAAAAATAACTGAAAAATAACCGTTTTTTAGCTGGTGAAAATACTAGAGTTCTAATAATTTTGGAAACCACTGTATAAATATATATATATATATATATATATATATATATATATATATATATTTTTTTTATTTTTTTTTTTTTTTTAATGCGTCTACACTAGACAAAGTTGTTGGTTTGAATGCATAATGGTATGTTTGAATAAGCGGAGTTCCACAAGGTTCACTCTTAGGTCCTTACAAATTATGTTTGTTTACAAGCCTCTCAGGCACGTCATGAAATCCCTTATACAGCATGTGTTACTTAGCATTAGCATGTCCAATTTGTTGAGTCTGAATAAGCTTTTCAAAAGCTGTAAGTTGTCACATTCATGCAGGTGATATTTGGAGCTCGTTTCAATTTAATATGAATAATTGTATTTTAAATACAATGTGATTCCCTAAAGATTCCTTTTACTGATGCATTCAACAGACTGTGTTGTCTGGCTTATATTTATCAGACAGATAGTCTTCCAAAGGTTCCCTACCAACATCTTGAGCAAAAGTCCCTGAGAGACACAAAGACAAATGCTGAAAATAAAAGGTAGCTTGAGAACTTGTGCTTTCTACCTTTTCTCTAAGGTGAACAAAGGACAGAAAAATGACAAATCATCGCGTGCTACTCTGCCTCAAGAGAGCTAAGCAGCTCTACCTTTTTTTTCCTTCTCCAATCATAACCTTGACCATTCGGCACAGCCGAGCATGGATACACTGCTTGGAAATTCAAAAATCCAGCACAGTGTGTGAGAAGACCCTTTGAGAATAAAAGCATCTGGCATAAACCTGCACACCATTTCACAAGTTCAGAATACATTACATCTCATTGTCACCGGTTAACAAAGGCAAAAACCTGGTACTCCAAAATCCGTTCATGGAAGGTGTCTAAACCAGTTTTCCTTTCTAACATCACCACAATCTTTTTCTCATAAAGCTAGAAGAATAACCATTGTCAAAATTTTCTGTTGTCAAATCTCTGCATGACATTGTGAATGGAAAACGACGCTCAAGTAAAAAAAAAAAAAAAATGCAACAATCAAGCTTGCACAGCTGTTGCGGCGGAAAGGACACTTCAGAATACCGTCACACCATTCCAAGGAAATGACAAAAGGAAACATCTCACCAGTAGACTTCTTTGGTCAGGAATCCTAAATAAATATCTCACTTGTCATCATCCATAATTATAATGGCTCTCTCCTCCCCCTCTTTCCCATAAAACTACTGTATCCCAATTGTAATTCCAGCGGTCCAGATGATGCGCTCCTCTGTCACTGGCTTGGATCTACTCACCCCTTCCAAAATCCTTGTAGCTATTCCCCTTTATGCTTTCAATCCTATTTTAAACTAGTCCTTTATCCATCAATGGATGCAGCAGTGATGGAGTCTTCCGTTCTGCAGCTAATTTAATCCAGAGGAGAGAAGGAACGCGGGAGGAGGAGGAGGAGAAGAGACGGAGTCGTCGACAGTCAGACAACAGAGAGAGGGAAAAAAGGTTCTGCCAGCCGAGAGCCTATCACAATGAAGCCTGTATTCTCCTTTGCAGGGTGGTTAGTGAAGTCTAATATCGCCCCCTGACTGCAAACAACGGTACTGCAATGGATGCGGGTGAGTGTGCGTGATACAGATGCTTTTGGACACACCACCAAAAAGGCCAGCTTGTTCACACCAGATGCTTCCTGCTAGTTGGCATCGTGTGAACTTGTTGACCTTGTGAACACATCAGTGTCAAGAGTGAAGACGGCAAGTAGTAGCGTGCACTCAGAGAGCACAATGACCGGCCAAGTCCAGCTGGAAATGAATAGGCCATTTAAAAGTTACTTAGTGTTATGTTAGTGTGCTAACAATTGCATTTCTCTAAAACTGGTTAGTTATAACTTTGCCTACAAACTAACACATGCTTTAGGGACAATAATTTTAATCATTATATATTTATTTTATACATTTAATTATATATATATTTTATCATTACCTATCCACAGACAGATAGATAGATAGACAGATAGACAGACAGATAGACAGATAGATAGATAGATAGACAGACAGACAGACAGACAGACAGACAGACTTTAAGCCATATTTAGTGGGGTCCACAAATCTGAGAGAACATTAAAAATTTAGGATAATATATAAATATATAAAATATAAATCCTAATAATATAAGAAAATATGCGGACAATAATTTCGACAATAATTAAATAACAAAAATGCTAAAGAAGCAATGGAGGAATTTCATTGGACTATATTTGCTAGTGTACAAGTTAAATAATAGCAGATATTTTAAATTATTTTAAATATTAAAATAATATTTTTGTAATAACTCAAAGTGTTAATTTACAAAAACTGATTTCTCTTATGCATACAATTTTTTTTGCTTTTTTTCAACAATTGCTAACAACTATGGCAAAATAGCTAATCATGGTTCTGCTTGGCTGTAACGTAACAAAATAAGGTTAACTGAAAAGAGTTCACTTTCCTGTTTTACAAAAACGCATCAACACAAAGAAATCGCATTTGCAAACTTTCATACAGTTTTTAGGCAAGAATATGTGGAACTAAATTAAAACCACAATTTCCTTACATATTACTTTGTTTATGGCAGCAGTGACAGATCGACAAGCTTACTGCAATCTCACGCATTGGAGGATATTGGCGGTAAACTGAGATCAACATTTTGTTCCAAAAGATTTGATTTCAGTGTTTACAGGCTCGCAATTGAGTTTTAAATGTATTCTGGTCATCAAAAAGCTTGAAATACTGATTGTTTGGTATACGAGGATGAAAATTATACAGTAGACAGGAGTAACAATAACCCATAGTTATGGTGAGGCACGGTGACCTTGATATAACCCTTCAGAAATGAATTTTGTGTGGGTGAACGAAAAACAACAGCATCCAAGCTGGTATGTGAAACATCTGCACGCAATGACTGCAGAGAAATTCGGTTGAGGAATGCACAGGAGGCGTTTCAACTGATCTCAGATCACTTATCTTGTTGCTCGGCCTGTGAAAAAAGAGGCATATCTGCTGAGAATACATCTTCATGACTCAGTCAATAATACAAGGAGAGAGTCTCAGCTGAGATTTTGTGGAGGAGGACAAACCTTTGACTCGTTAGAGAACACGGTCGCTTCATTTGTCAGCACGACAGATGACACGGTGGGCAAAGGCATGACGTGAGGGTGAGAGTGAGTCGGACAGCTGTTAAAAACACTCTCTTTCTCACGCTCTCACTTTCTCTCATTCCCAGAGGACACCTCTTTGTGTCATCTATCAGCCACTTCTCCACAAGTGATGACAGATGCTTGTTGATTAAACAGTCAATAAATTCAAAGACACACACGTACATAAACAAACACAGAGGCACAGAGACGAGATGTACAGTTCTGGATGGGACATTGCGATCATGTGTAATCGGGTTGATTTATAACCTAAAGAGGTCTGCATGGAGGCTTGTTTCTGCCTCAGAGAAAAATAAAAAAGGTAATTGTGATGCAAAATTTCAAAATTACAAGAAACTAAGTCATATTTATAATATATGAGATATAAGGTCACATTTTAAGATATAAAGAATCAATTGTGAGATATAGTCACATTTTGAAATTCAAAGTCACAATAACTAAGTCATAATTATGAGATATACAGATGAAAGTCATAGTCACAAACAATGCAAGATCACATTTTGACACGAGGTTGCAATTACAAAAAACTATGTCAAAATTTTGAGATTGTCAAATTGTGAGATATAGAGTCTCAACTATGAGATATTAAGACTACATTGTGAGATATAGTCAAATTTTGAAATTCAAAGTCACAATAACAAGGTCGCAATAAAAGAAAAAAAATTATTATGAGATAGTAACAATGAGATTTGAAGTCTCAACTGTGAGATATAAAAGACTTCATTATGAGATCCATTATGAGTCACATTTTGAAATTCAAAGTCACAATAACACAATATGAGATATACAGAAGAAAGTCTTATAGTCGCAATGAAAGATATAGTCATATAGAATTACAAAAAAATGTCAAAATTATGAGATAGTTATGAGTCACATATTATAAAGTCTCAACTGTGAGATATAAAGACTATATTTTGAGATATAATTTATGGCTTTTGTGAGATCTCACAATTGTGAGATTTTAAGAAGTCTCAACTGAGAGATATAGTAAAATTTTAATGTATAAAGTCACACTGTGAGACAGTCAAATTTTGACAGTCAAAATTACAAGAAATTAAGTCATAACTATTATATATGAAGTCACATTGTGAAATATAAAGTAATATTTTGAGATATAAAGTCACAATTATGAGAAACTACATCATAATTATAAATTATAATGTGACGTTGTGAGATATGACACTCAATTGTAAGAACACATTATGAAATCACATTTTGAGATATAAAGTCACCCTGAGATTTACAATTATGGGAAACTAAGTCACATTTTGAGACAGTGTCACCACCATAGAGATAAAGTTACATTTTGAGATATAGTTACAAAGTTTTAATTGTGAGATATAGTCACATTGTAAAATATAAAATCACATTTTGATATATAAAGTCATAATTACAAGAAAGTCAGTCATAATAATTATGAGATAGAAGTTATATTTTGAGATATAAAGTCACAATATAGTCGCACTGTGAGATGTAAAGGCTCAATGGTGAAATATAATATCACATTTAGAGATATAAATGTACAATTACGAGAAGCAAAGTCTCACTTGTGAGATTGCGTTGGGAGATAGTCACATTGTAAGATATAATCACAATTACAAGAAATTAAGGCACAATTACAGGGTTTAAAGTCACAATTACCTTTATTTTTCACTCTGAGGCAGAAAGATGGTTTTCCACAGGTCTGAGCCACGACACCTTCCATACGATACGGTTAATACTCTCTGATAAGGTGGGAATATGTCACCATATTGATTTGTTCTCACTAGAGAGGAGGTTAATAAAACATTCCAATGAGTTTCAGCAGTTTCTTTTGACAGCATAATCACAGCTGACACCACTGCCCTCGCTGAGGACAGCTCAGCAGCGTATCGATCGCCTGAAAGTTTTCCTCTCGTGGAAAGTTGTTTGGTGCTAGAGCCCTTCGGCTCAAACTGACTAAAGCGGAGAGCCGTGATAAAGCTCTGGACACAGAGAGGAAAACCACGTGTGATGCCGGCCAATCAATATCTCCTATTCGCTACCACCGACTCCTACGAGAGGTCAGATTCTGCATCTTCTTTGAGTAGACAAACAACACACAACATTTCTCGCTCAGCTCTTTGTTTCTTTCTTCAAAGGCAGAGATATCCAATCACTGTACTTCTTACAGCTTGTTTTAGAAAGCTGGACTGTTGGAGCTGTGATCTAATAGTCTGGTACATCAAGCCATGGTGTTCATTTGGGTTTGAATCTGGCTGTCTCCACTATCTATATCAATAAAAAAGGCCAAATAAAATGGTTCAATCCATCCTGAGAGACAGAACCATAAAAAAAGAGTTCACAAAGCACATTGGAGCACAATGTACCTTTGGAACAACGTAGCTTGAAAACCTACAATCAGCAAAAGGAAGAAAAATGACCCAGACACCTGCATTTGAACTCACACATAAGACACGACACCCTTTTGTCTTTTTGACTCAAACAATCCACATTAACAACTAGGCGTGAATCCAAAACGCATAGCTATCAATCTCATCCCTTTGTTAAATGAAGAAAAGAGAAAACTGCCAATTATGGTTCTGAAGATCTCCGTCTGACTCACTTTGTTTGTCCTGTGATGATGATTCACATTACAAAACCACTCACACCTCTAACTGTAACAACCCAAAGGCAGAAAAATTGTTAAGACACATGGCAATATACGCAAATTTGAAGTGTATAAAGTGCTGGAACAATTTTTTTTTAAAAAGTATGGCCTATAACCAATAAATTCTACACTATTTTGTCTGAATAATAGAACAGATTTGGAGAAATTTAGCATTAATGGATCCTCTGTAGTGAATGGGTGCCGTCAGAATGACAGTCCAAACAGCTGATAAAAACATCACAATAATCCACAAGTAATTGACACCACTCCAGTTGAGTCCATGAGTTTGCATGTTTGTGATAAACCCACCAATAAGTTAAAGAGTTTTTTTTTTATTCAAACCGTTGTTTCCAGCTAAAATACAAGTTCTCGATCCATAATATTGCTTTCTTCAGTGAAAAATTTCTCCAGTCTTTTCTGAATCAGGAGAGAAATATGCAATGATGAATTTGTTTGTTACAAACATGCAGCTTTTCACAATTAATTGGCATTAATTAATCATTTGGAGTCATGTGGATTACTGTGATGTTTTTATCAGCTGTTTGGACTCTCATTCTGACGGCACCCATTTACTACAGAGGATCCACTGGTGAGCAAGTGATGTAATGCTACATTTCTCCAAATCTGTTCAGATAAAGAAACTGATTCAAATTTTCATTTTAAACAAGAGTTAAATGATAGCATAGGTAATCTAAAGATTTAAAAAAAAAAACATATTAAGGCTTTAACATATCATATAGACTCTGAGGTGTGTTCTTTTGACAAAGGCAAGCAAACAACCTTCAGGTTTAGTAGTCCAGAACACAACTGGTTATTTAAGCAACAAGAACTCCCTGAATAAACCAGCATCTGACAACAAACTGAACATGAGGTACAAAGATAAAGATTTCATTTATGTCATCCTGCACTGTGTTCAGGTAAAAGTGATGAGAAAATGACTATGATGTCTGTACGCTATCAATGGCAAAGAATTTGATCAGTCAGAATTAGTCTGTTTGAAAATGAATGAGCCTTTTCCTCTCTGTTGACTCCACAAAAGATCCTGATGAGTTCAGGTTGGTCTTTCTCCTAAATATAGAAACTGAATCTTTGCACGTCACTTCAAGGTTTCCATTGCTAAAATGACGACAATGAGAAACTGGTTTTTAAAAAAAGCACAGGGAACTAAAACTACGGCAACCAAGACATTTTCAGATGGTAAATGGCATTATTAGTGGTGATTGCTATTGCTCATACTTTTGGTTTAGAGATGTTAACAAAACCCTAACCATTTGTATGAAACTTCTAGTGAACTTCTAAGTTTTTTGTGTGGTTTGTCTGGTATGCAATATTTCACCACTTCAACAAGCATTGCTCAGATGACTGGCCCTAGATGCATAAAATCAGGCCCAGATTTTAGTCTTTGTCATACACAATCATCTGGGACCTCGTCCCACCCAACCGGTGCTGCGATCTCCCACCATCTGCTGGAGGAAGGTCACTGTTATTTTTCCTAGAAAAACATCTTGAATATGCGTGTTTGTAGTATTAAATAATCTTCTCTATGGCCAATGCCACTGGCCTAATTTCATAGCATTGACACAATTCTCTCTTCTCCCAAAGCATCTATTCCACACCAGCAGAAAGTTACACAGTTCATGCTGTAGTTCACCTCATGTTTCACTAGTGTCTGTATTGTGTGATGTATCTGCCAGTTTATCTTTCAATGGAACAAATGGTGAATGTTTTAGAGGTTTTTTAAAAGCATGTGAAGTTTATAAATCTATAAAAGCACTTACGTTAATTCTTCTGTGGAAAAAAAGTGTATGTAAATTGGAAAAAATAATCAATAATACTACAACATGATACACCTGCACAAAAGGCAAAAATGGAGCACTTACAATGAAAGTGAACAGGACCAATTCATGGAGATTTTAAAAGCAGAAATGTAAAGCGTATAATTTTATAAAAGCAAATACATTCATGTATTAGTTAAAAATTGTGTATTATTATTTGAATTGTACAAATGATAAGCAACATTAAAATAGAACATACCTGGACAAAAGGCAAAATGGAAGTGAAACAGGCCAATTTTGGAGATTTTAAAAGCATAAATATGAAGCTTATAATTTTATAAAAGCATGTTACTTTCTCTGAGTATTATTTGAGTTGTAAAGCTGTTTAAAGCATAATTTTTGCAGTCATTTTACATTGTCATAGCAACGACTTACTAAAATTCGATATACTTTCACACAGGAAAGGTCAGTAAGTGATTTTTTTTCACATAAAATCATGTTAACACACATTGTTTACATCTTGTGGTTGTACTACTGAAACAGAGTATTTTAATGTTTACCGATTGGCCCCATTCACTTCTATTATAAGCGCGTCACTGTAGCCTGTAAGAAAATACTGTAAGAAATACTTTGAAATTCATTTTTGTAGTGTTCCACATTATATCACAAACACATGTGTTGTACATTCCTTTAGTAATTACAGTATCAAGGCAGTGTGTAACTGTTTTGCTCGAGCCTGACTGAATGCATTTTCCACCTCCATCCCGTCCAACTCAACCAAAGACAAAAACAACAACAGTTTGAATTTCAAGTAAATAAATACACTCTGGGGATCAATTCTGGATCTCTGTGACAAAGCACACGCTCTGGGGCATTGAACAAGCCATTAAAGCCTACAGGCACATCGTGATTACTGCACAAAAAGACCTTTCTCTGGCAGCCTCTATGACTCCAGGCTCTTAAAGCATCGGTTTTGTTTTGTATCCCGCTGTTGAGTAATTCCACGCGAGCAGGCGACACCTCTTTAATTTGCGTATGCATCTCTAATCCCAAAACAAACACTTTGCTCGTCTTCATATTCTCCACAGCAAAAATACGGAAACTGTGGGCTGCAGAGCAAACATCGAACGCAAACAGTTCATAAACAATGAATTACAGTGATACGCTTTTATACAGCGCTACATGGTACTGAAATTAAAGCTGATTTCAAAAGTCTAGCATTTTTAGTAGGCCGTGGACATTTATTTATTTTGCAGACGCTGTATTTTAGATCCCGAAGCTAATTCTGTGATAAAACACACAGCATGAGTCTGCATACTGCGTGGACTCCCTTGACTCGGAATATTTTTCACTTAAAAGAACAGAAGATCTCATTTTTTATTCATTTTTATTTAAGTATCAGATTCAAAGCCCTTCTCGCTGATATAAACATTACCATTGCCTGGATCAATTAATTTATTCAAAAACACATTAATTAATAAATGAAATTCACTCATAAAATTACTTGACACAGCATGAATGAGCATGTTTATCATTTCTGAATTAAAAGTCATATGGATTTTTTTTTGTAAATGCAACTGTTTTAAATGATTATTAATAGTTAAAGAAAACAATTAAGCAAAATTCAACCAACATTTTTAACTCTTTTTATGGCAAGATTTATTGATATGTGTGTGTGTGTTTAAAAAAAACATTTTTGAAAATAATAATTAAGATTGTATAAGGAAAATATGCTATTTTTACCTGACAGTTACACCACATGACATCTTTAGAGTTAAATTAAACTAAAAACTAGTGTAAACTAAACTATTATACTAAATTGACGCATTTGTTTATAATAGCTAGTTTTTCAAAACCACATGAATCCAACATGAATACCAGGGTTATTAGTTAACTATAACTAAAACTGAAACTAAAATGAATAAATGAATAAATAAAAATAACTAAATAAGTTCCATGAAAAATAAATGTCAACTGAAATAAAAAAATATTAATAATTTAAAAAAACTTTTATTTTAGCTAATCACCAAGGCAACATTTCTCATTTTAATTTAGTTTAACTTGATGTACTAAAATAGCTAAAACGAAATAAAAATTAATAGACTATGCAGACAAAAATGAAATGACAAAAAAACACAAATTCACTCAAAAATGGTAAATATATAAATATAAAACACTATAATAGTATCTCAATGACACTAAAATAACACTGATAAATACAAAGATTTTCTAAAAACTTGAATCAGAATGTTGTTTGACGACTTAAAAGAAATTAAAACCATTTTTTTGTTACAATATTAAAAGCAAAAAAGGTTTTCAGCTGCACTGTAAACTGGAGCAACAAACCTGCATGTGCATGACTATGTGTGCATCTCAAGGTAACAAATACAATAGAAGAATGAATGTAGAATGAAAGACTTTTAAGAGAATGAAATCTCTTTTTATAAGGCTATCCGAGATGCACGGGTCCCTGCAGTGTAGAGAGCACAGAGGCTAAATTAACTGCAGTAGCTTCACTTCATGACAGATGGCCAAGCGGTTTTATGCACAGATCTAAAGGATAAGAACCCACATCATAATTAATTATTTACTAAATATGTTTTTCTCATGCGGATAATCAAAGTAAGCCAGCCAGTGTGAAAAGCAGTGAGAAACTGTTTCATAAAAACAGAAATCTTGCTTGCGCAGTCTCCAGCACCCGTGTTTGTCATGTTATCATTCAAGGCAGCTGTCTTTGACATCTCGTGCGCTTGTAGTCGTGACTTAATAATGGATCAAAGAGGTTTCTGCACCCTGATTGGCCGAGGGTAAACCCACTTCAAAATGGCTATCACAACATCAGCCTAAAGTATATCATTCTGTCTGAAGGAAACCTTGCAGTTCTGTCCGGTTGATTGCAATCAGTCACTGTGGTAAGCACATTAAAACCATCATAATCGCAAATAGCAGCCTAGAGGGATGTCAGATGGATCTGCTTTACAAATTAGGTGGCACTTGTGCTCCACTTGCTTAGTGAGTGGAAGACTGCAGAATATAATGCTCTGTGCTGCTAAAGCATTTTCAGTTTTCATGATTAATCGAACGTGGAGCCGAAAGGTGCGTTTCAACCTTTAGGTCTAAGACAAAATTGCCAAAATAGCTGGAAAGTTACATTGCATAACACGCAAAAGCATTCACAGCTCTCTTAGGGAATTGTTTCCAGATTTGCGACCAGCCAAGAGACAGTCTGCATCTAATAAATATGTAGCGTTATTATTACAACGAGGAGGACAAATGGTAGATGTATCAAAACAGCTCGCTGTATTAAAGGGATAGATCATACAAAATGAAATTATTTCATCATTTACTCATCCTCATGCTGATATAAACCTGTAAGACGTTCTTTCTTCTGTGGAACACAAAAGGAGATATTTAGCAGAATGTTCACGCTGCTCTTTTCCATACAATGAAAGTAAATAGTGATCTTTGGTTCATGTTTGTCTAGTAACCTATTGAATTTGACTATGCACATAAATTCCATAAACGAGAGGACTGTCAATAAAAAACTTTAATTTCATTCCACAGCCATGCAGTGCCAAAAATGTAATTATGAACTGAGCTCTCCTCTCCAAAAAACAAATTAAACAAGTAGTAGTTTATGGAATAGGCCATTTAAAAAAAAATTAAAATCACTTCACAGCCGCCATCTGCTGTTTGAGCACACAGAGATAAACAAGTAAATAACAATAATTTCGAATGCCTCTAGAAATGTGAGACTGTGAGACGCGGGTTCAGTTACTTAACTACGGGCAGGTGGGCAAAGTTTTCCTTGTGCTTTTCACAGAAATTGTTCAATTGTTAAAGATTAAATGGTTAAACCGATAAAGATAAAAATGCACTGAATGCTATCAATGAAATGTGCAGTTTAAAGGAGATTGGGGTAAGATGTGCCACTTCTTTTTTATATCTAAACTGTGCTCTAGGAAACATTATTATCACTAGGGTTAGCTGACTAAAAGTATTAAATATTTTTGTTTTTTTTTTTGGCGTTTTTGCATTTTAAGTTCTAAATGAAAATTTGAAATTCTCCTTTCTAACTGCTATACGCTGAAATTGAAGGAATAAGATTACTAACTAGAAACTAAAACTGAACAAAAACTGAAATAAAAATAAATTAAACCTAAACAGCAGAATAAAAAAAAAACATGTCGGCGCCGATAGCTTCGTGGTTAGTGTGTCGACATATAGCGCAACTGCGCTCACAGCGACCCGAGTTCAATTCCCGCCTCGAGGTCCTTTGCTGATCCCGCTCCCCTCTCTCCACCCCAATACTTTCCTGAATATTCAATTAAATAATAAACATTGTTTTATAAATTGCCAATTCATTAACAATGTATAATATATATATATATTTTTCTACCAAAATAATTTTGCTTTAAAAAAATTCTCTTTATCTGACTGCCATTTAGAAAACATCCATTCTTAGCATAAAAATGTTTCACTTTTCTCATGTGCATCTCTCGGTCTAGATGGAGGTGATGGGTTCATTGTAAATATATGATAAACATTATGCATAGTTTGCTAGATTAAGGGATGACACATCTTACTCAACTCATATGTGTACACTTTATTGATGTAAAGGAAAGTGAGATCATAAGAGATGAGAGACGATGATGAAATATTGAAAAACACATGAAAGAAAATGACTTATTTAAAATGACTAAATGCAAGATGAAATACCAAATCTATCTCACATCTCCAAGGAAAATGCCGACCATTATGACAGAATAATGACTGTCACACACAGATAAATTACACTTCAAAGCAAAATAAGTTAAACCCCCGAGGCTGCAGAAATCTGCTCAGAGTCATGTTCGTGTTAATCAGCAAGCAAATCCATTTGTGCAAACTGAACATGTTATATAACCAATTATTGCACTTCACAACTGAAAAATAATGAGATTATATTGCTGATATTTAAAAACCGTCAACGCATCAAAAGTGTCTCGGAAAACCGAAGGTCACAGCATCGGATTGGTCAATGCACTGAGAGCGAAGTAGTGTGGCGGCACAGGATTACGAGAACACTAAACCAAATATCTGCCTCAGAAGATTAAATGAAAACATGAAAGACGACTGCTAAAATAAGACGCCAATAGATGCGCTTTATTCCAAATCAAACGTGCTGCTACACATAAATGTGATTGTATGAAGGCAGCCTAGTTGACTACTTTGCTTGATATTTATAAAACTGTCAGAACTGGGTCATTATGACAAGTCGGGCATCAAAGTCCCTGTAACCACCAAGCCACAAAAGTGAGTCCTGGACATGCACCAACACACACACCAATACAACACACACCATCTCCTCCATCACATCAAAGCAAGATGGGCTGAAACTAAAAAAAAAAAAAACATTGGCCAATCAAATCTCACAGCTTATGATGTAGGCTACATGCATCTAATACCATTACCTACTGTATCACATGCATATAATAACTATCACCTACTGTATTTGTTTATGTAATGTCAATTATTATACTTAAAGGGATTCCAATCCAAAAAAAAATCCAAAAATGAAAATTCATATCAAACAATTTTGAGAAATTTTAAAAAATTGATCAGCGTTTTTTGTCTATACAATGAAAGTCTATGAGGTTCAGTGTTGTTTTGGAGCCCATTGACTTTCATTGTATGGGCAAAAAGTGTTAATTTATTTAAAATATCTTCTTTTGTGTTCCAGGTTCGGAACAACATCATTTACTCACCAATCCAAAACCTGTACAATGTTGTTACAACCCTTTAGGAGTTTCTTTCTTTCTTTCATGGAACACAAAGAAAAAGACATTTTGAAAAATATATCAGTATTTTTTGTCTATATAATGATAGTCAGTGAGATTCTATGTTGTTTTGGACCCCAGTGGCTTTCACTGTATGGACAAAAACTGTTCTTCTTTTTTGTTCCAGGTTTGGAACAACATAATTTACTCACCATTCCAAAATCGTTCCAAGTTTCTTTCTTTTGTGGAACACAAAAGATGATATTTTGAAAGACATATTAAGTGTTTTTTATTTTTATATACAATAAAAGTCAGTGAGAGTTAGTGTTGTTTTGGACCCTATATTGACTTTCATTGTAAAGACAAAAACTGTTAAAAATTTCATCAAAATAACATCTTTTTTGTTCCAGGTTTGGAACGACATCATTTACTCACCAATCCATAATTTGTACAATGACAACAAGCATCTCTTAGAATACCTGTTTTTGCATTAGTAGCACAATCAAATTACACAACTGTTAGAAAAAGCATTAATCGAATAGGGTGTTTTATATAGAAAACAAGGGAATTTTGTAATGAAATCACAGAGTCGGGTATAAATCCCAAATATGAAGATTTACCATGTATATTACTTAGGTTTCAACAACCAACCCACAAGTCGATGGGCTTACCATGAAAAAATCAATGTGCTTTCTAACGACAGTCCATCCTTGCATTCAAATGACCTACTCTTTCAATCATTAAAATGAATTTAGTCTCTGTGTTCCTACACCATTTTACACTACAAGTACACTATAAAACGCCTGCCCGACAAGTTCCC
Source organism: Schizothorax lantsangensis (assembly GCA_027422415.1). Classification (NCBI taxonomy): domain Eukaryota; kingdom Metazoa; phylum Chordata; class Actinopteri; order Cypriniformes; family Cyprinidae; genus Schizothorax; species Schizothorax lantsangensis. The sequence continues at coordinate 15,462,776 of CM049854.1, read as the reverse complement.
CAAACCCTGATCTTCAGCAGCCAGTCGATATTTACTCAGTCAGTCCACTGATCTGCATCTCCCTAGACAAAACCATTGCTTGCATCAAGATATTTTTTGCTTTCACTTGGGAGTTAGGGCTGTTTTCCAGAGCGCTGGCCCGGGAGCTGAAGTTTGCTTCAAACAAGGACGAAAAACACTGCAAATGTACTATAAGCATTATTGAAAACTCAGCACTGTAGACCTGAAGACAGCTGCACGTCCTCAAATCCCATCACTGTAAGTCAACATCTGTGTGAGAGATAACATCACTCCTCCCATTCACATGGGCACTTCCCATCTCCTGTTCACCACTGAAATCCATTGTTTTTAAGAGCTGCCACCTTATGGCAAGCCATTTTAACATTCATTCCTGAACACTACTGGTATGTATTCCAATAATCACTAGCATCTTTTCCAATATCCTAGTTGTTACTTAGTATATAGCTTTACTAGTACATAGTTACGAGACACTGGTCTTTATCTCCATTGTTATTAGTAACATTTCTAATCTTACTAGTTACAGTTGTTTTTTGAAAGTGAAAGAAAGTCAAAATGAAGTGACATACAGCCAATTATGGTGACCCATACTCGGAATTTGTGCTCTGCATTTATCCCATCCAAAGTGCACACACACAGCAGTGAACACACACCCGGAGCAGTGGGCAGCCATTTATGCTGCGGCGCCCGGGGAGCAGTTGGGGGTTCGGTGCCTTGCTCAAGGGCACCTCAGTCGTGGTATTGAGGGTGGAGAGAGCGCTGTACATACACTCCCTCCACCTACAATTCCTGCCGGCCCGAGACTCGAACTCGCAACCTTTGGATTACGAGTCCGACTCTCTAACCATTAGGCCACGACTTCCCCACAACTGCTACTTCCCTACTTGCTCGTCATATGTAACGGCCAGGCAGAATGAATACTTTGTAGTTTAATGAAAATCTGATTGTAACTAGTAAAAATCTGTTGTTACTAGTAACAACCAGAATACATCCTAATGTCTATTCAATTACTACAAGCCTTATAGTAGTATTATTTTATATTTATATTTTGAATTAGATTTTATTTTATTTTTCATTTTAGTTTAAATTTTAGGTAATTTTATTAAGTGCTTTAGTAAAAAAAAATTGTCCTTTTGTAATACTACTATTTAGGTTTAATTTACTTTTATTTCAGTTTTAGTTTTTGTAATTTCCAGTAAAAAAAAATAATATTACTTAAACTTAAAATTTATTTCAGTTAGGTAGCATTTCAAATTTTTGTTTAGTTTATGTTTTTCATTGAATATTTATATTTTATTCTATTTCAGCTTTGTTTCAATTAACAAAACTGTTTTAATTAACAATAATAACACTGAATATTACTAGAAAAACTTGAATACATCAGTAACTATATAGCTATACTAGTACTAGTACTTGATTTAATAAGATAGAATAAGCTCTAGTACCAAATGAAGTTACTAGTAAAACTAGAATAGGTTTCAATAAATTGAGTACATACTAGTTAGAAATGAATATTTGATATCTGAACCACAGCTCAACAAAAATTCAAAAAGTGTTACCAGTGAAAATGGACTAGTTAATTGTCACTATAGTGATAGCAACTAGTAGTAAAAAATAATTGTACTAGAATGTCTTGTGATACTAGTAAACACTGGATTATTTACTAGTCATTTTAAAAAATCAGCATTAGTAAAATACTGCTAATGTACAGGCTACTAATTAAGTACAAGCAACTTAATGTCTACTAGTTAGTGCTAAGTATTAGTGACAGTGGACTAGTTAATTATCACTGTAGTGATTGTGGCTGCTAACAAAAGTACTAGAATGTGTATTAGTGACTAACTGAACAAATATGAGCCATTACTGGAACAGTATATAATAAATAGTTGCTACTGAAATTGAAATTATTCTAGTAAACACTGGATTGCTAGACCAAGTACTAGTAAAGTACTGCTAATGTGTAGGCTACTATCATAAATATGAGTGAACAATAGCCACTAGTGCTAAGGAATCAATGTTAACACGGCTTGCCACAGCCACCGTGCAATTTACGAGATCAATGAAATTGCCTTCAAATATTCGCCCAGTTCGCCCATGGCGGACCCGCGGGAGACATCGATCCACAGAATCGATCAACCACAGCGCATCGAAATCGATAATCACATCTGAAATACACCTTTGTGTGTAAACAGGATTTCTGCGGGAATAATGTGCAGACAGCAGCCCCAGACAGCGGAGGGGTCGCTCTCTCTCTCTCTCGTTCACACAGAGAGACGGCGGCGCGCTGATGTTTATCCTCACCTTGCTTCACGCACTTCAGCCGGAACGGGTCTTTGCAGTGCTTGATCACGGCCAGCACATCCCTGATGGTGAGCCCCGCCACCGGTGTATCGTTGACCTCCAAGAGCAGCTCGTCCTGGGACAGCTTGCCGCTCTGGATGGCCACCTTACCCTGCTTCACCTCCCCAAAATAAGGGAAATTGCCGTTCTCGGCGCCCCCTTTCAAGTCGAACCCCAGCTCGCCCTCCTTATTCCTGGTGAGCACCGCTTCGTGGACTTTGTTCGTCCAGTGGTTCTTCTTCTTCAGACTCTTTGACATCGCTGACAATTGACGACTCGCCTACCAGTGTGCGGCTGCTGGATGGCACCTCATCCCTGCCCCGGTGTGGCGTATCGCGAGTCCCGAGGCGCGCTCAGATCCTCCGCGGCTGGCCGCTGCTCGTAGTGTCCATGTTACATGCAGTGGAGTTGCGCTGAGAGCTGCAGCAGCAGTACGCAACTGTATGGAGGAGCACGCTGACTGCCGAGTGACCCGGATGTGATGTCTAGGAGGAGGCAGGAATGCTAGTGCAAGACGAGCGTGCATTCCTCAAAACGGGCTTCACGTAAAAGTGAGCCTTGGACGAAAAGGGAAGGAAGATGCAAAATGAGAGCTGGCTCAAACGGAAGGTTTATGGTCTTTTCGATTCCCAAGTTTAGAATCGATCGAGTCGAATCCGAGATTTGTTTCAAGACAAATACATAGATTTATAAGAAAAACGTGCAAAGTATAATTTGACCCTTTTTGTTTGTTTGTTTGTTTTTAACAAAATATCATGTTGTTCGATTGCAAGTTTTTTTTATGTCCCAAGTTTATGGAATCGATCGAGTCGATTTGGTTCAAGGCAAATATTGATGTATAAGAAAAACGTGCAAATATAATTTGATCCTATGTGTGACTTTTTAAAACAAAATATCATGTTGTTCGATTGCAAGATTTTTGATTTCCATGTTTGTAGAATCGATCGAGTCGATTCCGATTTAATTCAAGACAGATATATTTACTGTAAGTTTATGTAATAAAGAGACTTATATTAAGGAATTAAATTATCTTAAACCCACGATCCCATGAATCTCATATATTCAGCTCCCAAATTCAGCATAGTTTGTGTTAGTATGATGCATAATCATGGTTATTAAATAGGCTATATCAGATGAGATGTAGGACCATTTATCATAATTAGATCATGCAAATTATATGCAGATTAAATGGATCATGTGTTCAGTTCAATATTGTCTGGATTAGGATTACACAGCTGTTCTATTTCCAACCATAAAAAGGTCTATATTTATTGCTAGACTTATTTATAGCGGTTTTATGGGCACATATTTTACAGCCAGGATATAAGAGCCACAATAAAAATGTACATTTTCAATTTACATCATTAGTTTGAATCCATTAAATAATATTACTACCACACAAGGCAACTTTATTATTCAGCAATATATAAATGCCCATAAATCGATCCTAAAAGCTATTGTGGCTTGGCACATGCAATATGCGAAAAAATAATTAAACCCAAGTGCCATCTACAAAGTACACAGAGTGGATTAAAGTTGCTAAAATAGTTAGTCATCTGTAACGTCACACAGGCCTTTTAAATGATCAGTCATTTCCTAAGAGAAGAGGCGTCATCTGTCATGTGGTTGATCAAACAGACAGAGCTGTAACAAAGCCCTGATGCTGTCTGATCAGGATATTGGAGGTCCGGTGAAGTAAAGTATGGATTCTTTTGATCAGGTTCTCCATCTCTTTCCTTCCACTTTATTAGCTGTCTGTTTGATCTCAGCAGGAGTCTGAGAGATTAGTCAAATCACTTACATTTAAATCCCAATCTTACCCTAAAATAGAGCCTGCATGGGCCACATGGACATGTGGATGATCTAATGCTGTAAGTCAGTTGTGGTGAAGGTTGGAGATCGGTACTGTGTGGTTTTACACTTTATTGGAGGGTGTCACAAAACGTGAATCCAGATTTAGTGCAAAGAATTTAATTTAATACAATTTAAGACCAGCTTTTCAAACGGGAAGTCATCCATTATATAAATTAGGAACAAGGTGAGAATTACTTGTGTGTGTATAGACAGATATATTGTTAGTTTTTTTTCTATACATGTCCTTTATTGGCATCTATGGTAACAAAGAACCTTTAACATCCATGGAATCTTTCTATTCCACAAAAAGGTTCCAAAAAAAAGGTTATTTTAAGAACTGAAGAAATATTTATTATAACAGAAAGTTAGATATGCAATTCAATTTTAAATTACATAAGAAAAGGTTTATACTATGTATATACTGTAGTTTTTTCATTAATATGCTGAACTTTTTAATTTTAAAGTTTTAGTAATTTAGTTGCATCATTTTTTGTTTTGTCATTTTTTTCAAATAAATCTATATAGTTTTTATTCATGTTTATTTCAGGTTTAGTTATGTTAGTACATCAAGTTAAATTAAATTATACATTAAGAAGTGTTGCCTTGGCAATTCAATTAAATTAGGTTGTTTTTTTTGTTTATTTACTTCAACCCCCCCCCCCCCAGTCCTACAGTGTAGCCTAAATTCATTCAAATAATTTGCCTGCCTGTTATACATGACACACAGCTGCCAATGGGAAACAAGTTCCTGTCTTGTCATGTCATCGCCACAAGAGTGCAGTGTGCTTCCATGCTTTTAACAACACTGAGTGAAGCAAAACTCTTACAGCATATTCCTGTGGGGGTATATTGATTTATGAACATCTCATACACTTCAACCTCTATTTATAGCAAAAACACTCTCAAATGTGGGTTTTGTGTGCATATGAGGCTGAAGGTTGCTATTTAAAGAAAATGTTATGGAATGGACTATTTGCACAAAAAGTGAAAAAAAAACCTCTTGAAAATCTTATTTCAGGATGCCGTTATTTCAACAGCATTTTTATTAGCAAAATAGTTAATATTAGTCAACATTTGTTCCCATCCAATGAGAACCTACATTAAAGGGATGTGAATTTTAAAACCATTTTAATTGATCATGTTTATATCAGAAAAGACTCCTACTGAGGGCTTCTATAAGGCATTACATTGTACAGGTTGTCAAATCATGTGTTATGTAACATGGTATGTGGACCTAGTGCAAAAAGGAAAGTTTTACAGGAATTCTGAAGATAAATTCTTTGGTCCCTTTTAATGGATTCAAAAATGGTTCCCTTTGATCAATTTTTAAAAAAAAAAGAAAAATGTTGACCTTTTGCCAGGTTCTCCATTAAAACAGTTCATGATTTGCAGGTGCAGAGGAACTAATTCACCAGCAAATTTCAGGCTCACCACAGTTTTTCCATCATTCCAATCACAGGCAAATCTTAAAACACGCACACTGGTAATGACGGCTGTGCTCGGGTTTTCAGAACTATTCTGACATGCTTGGATTTTTCCCCATTGAATTCACAGCTCCCACAGGTGTTTGGTCTCAAAAATATCTTGCGTTCATAGTCTAGACTACTATTGAACAGATGAAAGCTGTGTGGATAAATATCAGCTGGCTCTTATTTAACATAGCTGAAGTGGGGTGAAAAAAAGCACTGCAACATTAACTGCAAGGCACATGACCTTAAAGAGAGAAAGTGACGATGTTCCCAAAATCCCACTGAATGAAAAATACCCTTAAAAAAAAAGGACCTGTAAAGTCAACGTCTAAAAACTGTGAAAAACTCCAGCAACAATTACAGTTGTACAAATATTTTACACAAAATGCTTTCTTTTTTTTCTTTCTAAAACGCGCTAAAAAAAACCTCTAAATTGTTTGGAGAACATAAATATAAAGTTAAGTAACGCATTCAACATTCAGGTTCATGGTTGACCTTCCTCCTGCTCTGGTTCTCCCACAGATTTCCCATCAGGCCACTCGCAGTCACACTGTGAAAGGGAACATTTAGTGGATAAATAAACAGTTTTACCAAAATCATGTCGATGAATGAACTGAAAATGAATCTGTTGTGCTGCTGCTCACCAGCGAGATGGCTCGTTTTAGAAGAGCCCACAGTCCTTAAGGTTGTTTTTGATGATGACGTCAGTGACTGCGTCAAAGACGAACTGCACGTTCTTGGTGTCGGTGGCGCAGGTGAAGTGAGAGTAGATCTCTTTGGTGTCCTTTCTCTTATTCAGGTCCTCAAACTGACACTGAATGTAAGCGGCTGCGTCCTCATACGTGCTGGATCCTTGTAGAGAGATTCACACAATTAATATGGAGAAATACACAAACTATATTAAGTCATATATTAATATATAATATTTATATTTCATAATATTATAGGGTAAAATACTATTACATTTTCTATAATATATTTTACTGTCTATACTATTCTATATTAAACTAATTCAAAATATTAATAATATCTCGATATTAAAATACTGATATACATCTATGTTTACTATTTTAGGCATTTGAGTTATTTTAATATCATTGAGATAAAATTATATTTTATTTTTATGTTTTTCTTCTTCAATTTTAACCTTTTAACAATTTTGTCTTGTCACTTTTAGTAGTATTTGGTTTGTCTATATAGTTTTTATTTATCTTTATTTCAGCTTAATCTTAGTTATTCAAGTAAGTTAAACTAAATTGAAATAAATTGTTGGCAACTAGCTGAAATTTATAAATAAATAAACATACTTTTTTTTTTTTTTAGGGCTGGAGATTTAACACGTTAATTAGATTAATTACGGTGAAAAATAACACTTTAAAATGAATGCATTTGCCCCGGCCCAGACCTACGTGGGTCATCTGACATTTCATTCAGTTTATTGATGACAAATATGATGCAGGGCAAAAACTCACTGTATGATTGAGCCTAGAGAACTTAGTTAGAATGTCCCTAAAATTCAAGATATGAGGCAAAAATTCCCCAGAGTTTTTGTCTCATATTTACATATGTTATAGTTAAGCAATATCACACAAGCAATAAGTGCAATATCACACGAGTGCAAATGTGATAACTTACTGATCTTATACAAACAGTTCAGTAAATAAGAAGTTAATATTGTCTTATTTTAGACAATGTTGTCTGTTTTGCTCAATTTTCTCAATGAAAATATAAAGACGAAAGCAGAACTGTTAGTCTCCGAGCAACACAGAGCTGCATTTCATTTCGTAATCCACGTTTTGAACACATTGGGTGAACCATTAGGCTCGTTGGATGTGAAGCGGCGCTGCACAGACCGATCGGTTTATGACAAAGTACCGCGAGAGCGATTCAAAAGCATGCAGAGTCGTCTGCTCTCTAATCGCTCTCGCCGTACTTTGATGTCACACAACGATCAATCTGATGGTGATGATCCACTTCAAGTCAAACAAGCCTAATGATTCAATGGACCGTTCATAAAGAGAACCATTTACTTCACTCCTGAATGAATCGGCCATTTGAATCAAATAAATGAATGACTCAATCAATGACTTAATCATTAAGACATTTACCACCACCTACTGGCAGTTTTAGTTTATTTAATGAATCGCCACATCATGTAATACATTTTTACATTCCTCATATATATATGAGGGTGGCACAGTACATGTATTCGTATCAAACCGTCACGGTACAGGCATCTCGGTTCGGTGCATGATGCCTTACGACAAATACAGGCAATTCCCCCCAATCCAGAAGGGGGCGCCCGCAGCAATGCAACGCTGTTTGATAACCGCCAGCAGAAGAACAGTGAATGCCAACGGTGACACAGAGGCAGGTGCGCTGATGTTTGGCTCACTGTATTTTATTTTGATAAAGTACCAACTGGCTGTCAAGTTAGCAATGCTGGAACTGATGTGTGTGCGCGTGTGCGCACGCGAGTGTGTGTGTGTGTGTGTGTGTGTGTGTGACGCGATCACTTCAACTGTTTCCTTATACCAGCAGAATCAACTTTAAACACTTAGTCTTATTAATAATCACTGTATAAAGGCCTGCTTTTATTTGTGAAAACGAAACGGATTATATATATATAACATGTAATAATATGTAGTATATCTAGGTGGAAAAAAATAGTAATTTGTACAACTGTCTGTTCAAAATAAATGAAAAGAAACAGCATTGTACATCTCTTTTTTTTTCCTGTTGTACCGAAATCGTATCGAACCGTGACATCTGTGTACCGTGCCACCCATTATTTATATATATATATATATATATACACACACATTATTTTATTACTAAAATTTAAGAGTAACATATATTTTTATTATTATTTTTATCTTATTTGTTTATAACACAAAATATTCTATAAAATACTATAAAGCATTACAATACAAATTGTACTTAAAATAAATAAGAATCAGGAATTTTAAGCTGTTCATACCAGTATACTCTGGGAAACAAATAGTAAGCGGGCTTTTTTTGATCTTGTCGTCAAACAGATCCTTCTTGTTGAGAAACAGGATGATGGAAGTATCCGTGAACCACTTGTTGTTGCAGATGCTGTCAAACAGCTTCATACTCTCATGCATTCGGTTCTAAAGGATGAGAAATAAAGCACTGTTTGGGAGGAACTTTAAAAGGCAAAGTATCTGTTTCGTGATACATGTGATGCTGACGCTGAAAGAGATCTTGTTTGAGCGCTCACCATTTCCTCATCTTCAGCCAGGACGAGGTCATAGTCGCTGAGAGACACGCAGAAGATGATGGCGGTCACTCCCTCAAAACAGTGGATCCATTTCTTCCTCTCGGATCTCTGGCCGCCCACATCAAACATTCTGAAAGTACAGGAGATGTGGGTGGTGAGACGCACTCTGGGAGAGTCACACTGAACGCAATGACATTTACAAGGAATTCTGGCAAATACTGGTTTAATCCATGTATGATTTTGATCAGACAAGCTTATCCAACAAAGACTATGATAAAAATAGTGCATAAACAGAGGACTCAACTGAAAGCGGGCACATGAATCATGCACACATCAAACAGTCACACTCTCAGGTATTGTGCGTCTCAAAAAATGGATTTAATGGTTGAACCATGGATGGCAATACTCACTTGAAGTGAAGGTCCTTGAAAGTGAAGTGGGTCTCTACAATACCAGTTGTCTTCACCCTGGTCCTCAGGACATCTTGCTGAGTTGGGACATAGGAAGTACTGGATATTCTGTCTAGGTCATTCAGGTAGCTAGAGAAGGAAATACACAGTTCAGCTGATTAGAAAGTTTTTCAAAATCTATGTAATGACTTTAAGGTGAAATTATTTCTACAGGTTGGTTACAGGCATCCCTGAGTTTGAATCCCGGCTCGAGGACCTTTCCTGATCCCACCCCCCTTTCTCTCTCCCACTTTGCTTCCTATCAGATCTAAACTGTCCTCTCATAATAAAGGCAAAAAACAAAAAATGTTTTCATCGGTTCTGTTCTGTGACTTTAAAAGAAATTAATTATCAGGTGAATTTGAATGAATACAGATGAACTAAGTTTCTTATCTAGCAGAACTGTGTTTTTTGTTTTTTAGATTTTTAAAATTGTGGTTTTTTTTGTTGTTTAAAAAACATTTCAGCAAGGATGCATTAAATTAGATTTCTATTTCAATTAAATGCTGCTCTTTTGAACTTTCTATTCTATCCTGAAAAAATTTATCAGTTTCCACAAATTAAGCAGTACAACTGTTCAACATTAATAAATAGAAATGTGTCTTGAGCAGCAAATCGGCATATTAGAATGATTTCTGAAGGATCACGTGACACTGAAGACTGGAGTAACGATGCTGAAAATTTAGCTTTTCCATCACAGCAACAAATTACATTTTAAAATAGAAAGCAGATATTTTAAATCATAATATTTCAGATACTATCATAATCAGATAAAAAACTAGGTGCAAATAGCCCGCCTTGTTGGCAGAGGCTATTTACACTAACTCCGCCCACCAACGTGTGATTGGGCTAGTCAACACTACAAAAGACGACTGTCAAACAAGATCTCCAGTGGTGTAGATGGTAAAGCGCGTGACGTAGTCTTTTTGATGTGATCAGAGTTCAAATCTGCCTTTTGCCGAACTTTTTTTCTCCTCTTTTTAAATCTCATATGTCAGAAATAATCGAAAGGTCGAAAATAAAGTATCGGGTAGGGTTAGGGTAGCTGTAGGGAGGGCTTTATTGTGGCATTTATTAAATAATCTGAATTAAACTTATGATTTGCACTCAATACGTTGTTATTGCATGTGTTTTATAATGTACTACAATACTGAGGAGCAGATAATTGCCAGAAAATCCTGCTATTTTAACAGTGTAAATAGGATCTTTAGCTATTTGCACTTAGTGTAAATAGCATCTAATTACATTGGATAATGCACTGTACAATCTCATGAATAATTGTAACCACAGTTAATTATAACACTTCAACTCATTATTACTCTACGCATTATAATTATTTAAAGCAAGATATAATGTATTACACAGTATATTATGAATAATTATAAGGCATTATACCCTTTATAATGCATAAAGGCTTTGAGTAAAGTGTTACCATGTAGACTTCTTTCAAAAACATTAAAATAATCTTACTGACCCCAAACTTTTGAAAAGCAGCATATATTCATTCTAAATTTGATTCCCTAGACATCTCATTTTTATTATGTCATAAAATTGTCTATTGTGAATATGTCTTATTCATCTTGGTTGTATGCAAAAGGTAAGGGTTCACAGCATGCTTGGAGAACACAGGACAAATTTGCATTTTTTAAAAGTTTGCATAAAGCATATTTGAATCATGGACCATAATGGATGGAATAAGGTCAATAATAACTCAATGTAAACGCAATGTCCACACGCAGTACACGAACCACTGACGTGTTCAGCAGCCACAATGGAAATGGAGCTGGATTATGTGGAAAGTGCAAAAGTCATTATGTGGGGAGCCAAAAAAGCTAAAAGACACTCACTATGAAGCCGAGTCATTGAGCTGGTACTCTCTGGAGCGACTAAAGCAAGCCTGAACACCACCATCCTTCCACAGGCGCTGGATGCTTCCTGACAGCTCGCTCGTCATGTATCCCTCATCCGCAGAGCCGGCCAGCACAAACAGCTGCCTTGCGTCATCCTGCAAAACAGCCAATCGAATGCATCTTGATTTTCTTTGATACTTTAGCATTACATAAATAAGTGACCTGCATTTAACCCTACTTTACATTAAAACAACAGCACTTACAGCCCGCCCAGGATCCGCAAAGTCAATCTTCAGGCGGCCCATGGCCCTTATGATGGCGATGATGGACTGGATGGTGTTGCTGTAGACCACGGCTCTGTACTGTTTGCACTCTTCCTCTGAGTAGCCTGCTTCATGGATGATCCTGTGGGAGAAAAGACAATGGCATTAATTCAAGTAATAAAGCTAATAGTTCCTGGCAAGTATATTGCAAATATAAAGTACTGAGCCAAAAAGAAAAAAAAAAAAGAAAAGTGAAGTGAAGATATCACTACATCTGCCCTGTTGCTTAATTCTAATGACTCTGAGGATGTTTAAAATGCTCAAAAGTTATAAAAGCCTGACAAATGCAGGGAAGTCCCTTAATAAGCCATGTCCATAATCGAAGGATTATGTAATTCACATGTAATTTAAATAAACACTGCTATCGCTTACATCCTGCGTGATTTCTAATCATTACGAAACTAGGATGACATAATAGGGGTTGAAACTTACTTCATCTGTTTGACAATTGTACTCTTTCCAGATTCACCAGCCCCTGCAAGAGAAAGAAAGAGTGTGTTAGCCAGATGGACACACACCCAAACATTCCAGATCCTTCCCTGCTCCATAAAAGAGTATGAGGATCTGACTCTGAAGGATCAAGCATTCGTGGCTTCTGCCAGCTCAGCAAAAGTATTTGTTGGTATCAGATTGAGTGGGAGTTTCCTTTGATTTCACCACAAGTAATAACTGGGTGGGAGAAGACATTATCAACTTCAAACTTGAAATTATCTCGTCATGTTGCATCCTTGCCACTCATATGATGACAAACAAGTGAAATAAAAATAAAGGCAAGTGGGGGAAAAACTGATATCATGGGAAGTGGCCCGAACTAACAATCTACAAAACTGAGACTATTTAGCCTCATTAAGTGGATAGTTCACTCCCCTGTATGTTAACAAGAGGAATAAAAGCAACCGGCTTTAACAGTCAGCAGTGATGTGAGGAAGTGTGTAGGTGTTAATCTTAATGGATTAATTAAACGTCACCTCACTATAATGGGATTACAGACAGGCTTTTGTAAACAGATTAGCTATATGTTTAGATGAGTATGTCAGCGCAGGTTTGACAGGCGACAGACAGCAAATATAAGAATCAAAATCTTTAGAAACAGTTACTTCAAATGGGGGATTTCAAACTGAGGTCCAGTGACCCCCAGAGGGTCACAAAGGGGGAATGCAAAAAATTAAAGGGAAAAAAACATGATTTAAGGCTGTCAAATGTGTTAATATATTTAAGACATTATACATTTTTTGAAAATACACTATAGTTCATACACAAAAGTTTGGGGACGGTATGTTTTTTTTTTATGTTCTTGAGAAATTGTGCTCACTTAGGCTGCATTCATTTGATCCAAGTAAAAACAGTAATATTGTAAATATTGTGTAATATTATTTTATTAAAATTTTAATAAAAATGTTCTTTTACAAGACATTTAAAAATATAATTTTTCCTGTGCTGGCAAAGCTGAATATTCAGCATCAATACATCAGTCTTCAGTGTCACATGATCCTTCAGAAATTATTACTTAACTTTCTTATTATCAAAGTTTAAAACCATTGTGCTGCTTAATACTTTTTTGAATCTTTTGCAACATTTATAACATCTTTGCTGAATAAAAGTATAAATTTCTTAAAAAATAAAAATAAAAAAAGACCCTAAAGAAATTAATATATATTAAAAACAAAAATTGGGGGTCCCTGGCATCAAAAAAAAAAAAAAAAAAAAAAAAATGTTTGAAAAGCCCTGAGTGTTTTCAATTAAAATTCTGCCATTTCAGAAAAAGGCTAGCTGGTCTTTAATTTACCTACAGTCAGGAAAATCTCAATACTCCCATACAGTTCTCCGCCTTTCGTGAGACTAGAGTTCATTCGTTCACCGAGCAAACGTTTCAATTAACCATCTCCGTTGTGGTTGAGGACGTCCCCGAGGGAGGACGTCTCTTTCTCTCAGTCCCAAAACACAAACACAGCAATTAGGCCACATCAGCATCTCTCTCACAGATTCAAACCCTACTGCGAGGAGACCAAACACAAGAGCACTGCATTTACCCCAGAGACCCCCACAAAACTCCCACATGACTTGATGAAAGGCTTGTGGCACCTAATGTTCATCCACACTATTAATTGTCCTCCAACAAAAGCCATAATGCTTCCTGAAATATCAAAGCGTTCATAAAAAAATAATCAATAGTTCCAGTTGTCAAATTACAAAATTTCAAAGATTCAAAATGTCAAATTTCAAAGAATTTTGCAGGCAAAATGCAGTCATTTGAATTGGAAACCTCAACCTCAATTTGAAAACTGTAAATTTCGCACAAATTTCTCCACACAGATTTCACTTCGGGTTTGAGTTTCTCATGCAAATTAGTGACCCTGACCAACAACTGTGTGCGCTGTACTTCACAAATGTCTACATTTTTAACAGCGGAGAATGGACTTTTTGCTGACTAAATTTCATAAATGTGACCACATATTACCAACAAGACTGCAGACACTGAAATTTTGCGAAATTTCAGAAAAATTCTGCTGCCAAAAAATGTATCGTTCTCTGTCAAAAGTGTGGCGATAAATGCATCTGCTGTGAAAACTTGTGCATCACGAAATGTTTCACCCTTATGCTAAATTTCAAATTGTACAGATTATATTTTAAAATTATGCCCACAAAATTTCCCGCTAAATTTCACAGAGCAATGGTAAATGTTACCACACCTTTATAGTAGAGCTGCACGATTAATCGTTAAAAGATCGCGATCTCGATTCAAATACCCATACGATCTAATTTCTGAATGACAACGATTCGCCCGTGTCTATTAAAACTTTGAAAAAATCATACCGGAACATTCAAATCTGCATTCGCGCTGCTGCTGATCCAGAGAGCAGACAGTTAACATGTTTAGGTAAGAAAAAGCTTCACAAACAGTCTTTTCAACTACACAGTATTATTTCTGTCTTACAGTCATTCATAGAAATACTGGGATAAAAGTTTATAGTTCGGCTACAAACATTGATGTCTATGGTAGCGATCAAAATAGAGCCACTCATCTTTTGAAAGCAACTGGCGCTTCAAATAACGTTTGTGTCGATTGCATCATTTCGCCACTAGGTGGCGACAAGTGACTGTTAAAAAATGTATTTGTTATTGAATCATTCATTCGAGATTCGTTCAAAAACACTGATTCATCCATTAATGAAACAAGTGAGGTATGAGTGAGTCATTGAATCATTAATACAAACCAATTTTTCATCATTTTAATTCTAAAAGTTGGTGTATTAAATACACTATATTTTAAATACATATACCCCGGGTTTCACAGACAAGGCTTAAGCCTAGTCCTAGACAAAAATGTAAATCTGAGCTGTTTCAACTGAAAGAAACTCGCATTGACTGATCTTAAAATATATCAGTGCCTTTGTTTTGTCTCAAGATGCACACCAGTAATGTTTTTTTCTAAGCATGTTTATAAAAATTGCTTAAATGTCTTAATTGAACTATGATCTAATCCTGGCTTAGTCTAAGCCCCGTCTGTGAAACCTGGCCATACTGTATTATATATTAAAATGTTTAATAATTCATTTAAATTAAACACTTTTAAATAGACTGCAGCAATTAATATTTTGTCACACATTATTTTGTTTAGTTCAGAATCGTGGGAGAATCGTGATCTCTATTTGAGAAAAAAAATCGTGATTCTCAATTTATCCAGAATCGTGCAGCTCTACTTTATAGATCCTTTTGAGATGAAACCTTTCAAACTGAAGCTAGAAAATTGTTTAAGATGGTGGGCCAAACCCGTTGCTTGGGTTAGGGGTTGGTTCAAATCCTTAATCACAAGCATTGGCAATAATATCGATGCTCGCTTTATTCTAAGATGCATCAATCCAAGTTTCTGATACCACCCACTGAACTTGACTCCCAAAGCACTGGTTTCACCTTTTGTTTGGTCTCCTGCGGCTGCGTTTATGGTGCTGTAATTTGAACTGGCTCTTTGGTTCCTGGGCAACCAACAACAACTGCCTGAGACGCACGATCAACATGCTCTATACCGTAAAGACATGCTCATCTTCACGGAATTACAGCATTTTGATATGCATTTGTGACACTCATTGGCTTTTACGACACAAAATTCTTTGAATAACCACCCATGAAGGTACTTTCTCTTCACAGCAGTGGATTTATTCTTAGTAACAACCCTGGCAGTCACCATTTGTTCCCTCTATAGTCTAAACAGGAACTCCAGCCTGTTTTACAGCAGGCATAGCGACATATGCTGTTGATCCGCAATGCCAAAAAGCAAACAAACCCAAGAAAGGCAGCACACAGAGGGCGTATAATGAATCAGCACATAGGGGGAATCCAGTTAACTAGATAATTAGCCAATTCCCTAAAGTTTGACGGCTTAAGAGCAGGTTTTATGTCCTCTAACAATTTACACAGAGTAAAGGAGGGACCAATGGGAAAATGGACAATAAATGGATAATTAAATTGCCAGATCCAAGCAAAAAGTTGACCATGATTGTTTGCAAGGGAACTGGCATACCAAGCTCTTCGAAATTAATAAAACTGCATGTAAACAGCACCAAGTGCTTCTCTTTAGGGAGTTTGTGACATTTCTGTAAAACAAATATTATGTTTAAGCTACACACGCCATCGATAATCAAGAAAAGCAAACAAATGTTTAAATTGCCACAAGCGAATAAATTGTTTGGCTCCATTACTCAATGTCCTCGAAAAATGCTTGCACACAAATACTGGAAAAATACAGAAGAAACATATGCAAAACAGGAATCGGAAACTGAGAAACAAGTGGCCTCTATGTAAATCAAAATGAATTAAGTCGACTGCTTCAAGGTAACAGAAGAAAAAAACTGAACAACATATTGTTTATATAATCTGCAACTACATTAAATTGTTAGACTGCACATATGAAAATTTCATAGCCAAAAGCATAATCTATAAGGAGCTTTTTTTTTTTAAATGTATAATCATTTCTAAACTGGATAACCATGGTCTAAATGCAAATAAATAATAAGTAATTACATAAATGAACAATATCTGCTGATTAAATTTGTTAAATATATATATATATTCTAGATTTTTTAAGTGCCGTGTTGGAAAACCTACATAAATTAAAAATCAAATGAATCACACATTCAAGTTTAAGACTTTCCGGACTCATGATATTTGTAAAATCACCAGGACCACTTTTTAAGGCCATCTAGCATCATCCTCTCCAGTTTACTCCAAGCACCCAGCAGGACCCTACATATGCACAAGCTCATTTATCGTAATTGGATGAGGTTTAGGGTAATCTATCAGATCCATCTCAGTAAATCAGGCAGTTCGGATTAAATTGGATTAAACTAGTCTTTTGTTGGCTGGATTAGCAGAGAGCCGTTTGCATCTAACTGGCCAATCGGAGAATATGCAAACCAGTACTTTGAAAAGGTCAAAGACAAAATAAAAGACAGAAAACAGGCAAATAAAATCACTTACGCGAGAATTCCGTCTCTACTCTATAGAAACATAAACTAAACTATTAAAAGCAGTGATAAATGACTCGAGTGATACATAACGGAGTGGATTAGCTTCACATGCTAGCCGAAACACCAGCGCGGTAACTACGGAAAGAAAAGTTTCCAGCGTCTATAAATATGCACTTGACTTCTTTATTCTCCACTCCTGGCTTATTGAAATATTAAATCCAGTGCTGAAGTGTCTTATATTTGCTGTTAAGTGAACTTTAATGGTCTTATTCATTCACTAGCGGGGCGGCTAACTCACCCAGCAGGAGCAGCTTGACCTCTCGCGACGCTTTCTCTCCATCATCGCGCAGGTTTTTGTCAATCATTTTACTCCTCTCCTGGGCGCTCTTGTCGCCCGAGCTCAGGGTGCACCCCATCTTTCTGGAGTTTCAAACGATATAAGAAGTCGAAGAAGCTAAAAAAAATGCGAGGAAGAAAGAAATATCATGCACAAGTGGTTTAAATGAGGGAGCCACCCCGACGTCTCACGCCCAACTCTCTCTCTCTCTCAGCGCAGTCTCTTCAAACTAGAGTTTTCCCAGCGATAGAGTTTCTCAAGTTATAAAAAAATAAAAACGGAGTGTGTCAGTAATCAGTCGAGTGCCTTGACGGCCATAGTTGATTAAAAATAACGTGAAAATTGCGTCATTAACACCCCGTCTCACGCTCCGCGTCTCACGCTGCTGTTAAAGTGTCGAACAGATCGCTGGAGTTTCCTGTTTCTTTTCATACATAAATCACCTCCTCGGCCGCGCGCCTGGAATGCACGCTCCCGCGCACCCGCGTGCACGCGAGGGTGCGCGTATATTGATCCCAGGTTGCTCTGAACTCAGACTTTGTTCACTGTCCGAAAAAATAAATAAATAATAATTTTCATGACAATTCTGAAAAGCTTAATACGCTTTCAGAATACATAATATTTTCATAATATGTTATTTTGTATATTTGTAATTATTTGCATTTATTTACATTACGTATAACAATATATTATTTAATGAAATTTAAATATTTTTTTATTTTATTTGCACGATTTATATATTATTAATTATATATTTATTTTAATAAAAAACATAATATTTTATTTATTTGTATTTTTGTCTTTATTAACATTATTTAGGCATTGACAGTTATATATTATTTAATTAATGACATTTCTGAAAAACTTAATGTTTTAAATTATTTAAATAATATACATTATTAAAATACTTAATATAATACATCATATTTTATTTTGTTTATTTGTTTTAATTTATTTCATTAATTACATATTAATAATTATATATTATTTCATTAAATTTCTGATAAGCTTAATATGCTTTGAAATACTTAATATATTATTTACAATTTTTAATTTATTGACAGTACATTATATATTATTATATATTGTTTATTGTATACTTATATGTTAATTATTATATATTGTTTATTTATTGTTATATATTGTTTATATATTTTCCTTTCTTTTTCTGACTTGTTCCTTCATGCCAATCAAACTGTTTTAGCTGCACTTTAGATCTAATTTCAATTGAATTTAACAAATCAGGGATTTATCAATAAAATCTCCTTTTAATTAATATCCTCACAATAGTGTTTCAAACAATTCTACTATATTGTTTCACAAGGTTTTTTTAGTGTCTGCATAGGTGGGTGAATATGAATAGTTTATGGAGGAAATGGCTCTATTTGGTGAGATAAATGAGGCCACATCCGGTCGGTCGGGTCACAGGTCTAACCATATTCAAACAGATTCAGATTTAGGAGATTTTCTTATAGGTGGCACATAACCATACAAAAAAAATCAAAAGATGAGCTCATACATAAGCTTTAGAAATATTATCATAGCCAGCCTTATTATTTTACATACTATTTAAATTTCAAATGTCATGAGCATGCAAACCAACGAGCAAAGTTTCCCCACATATCCGTGACTACTGTATTTTCCTAAAGAACCACATTATTGAAGGCAGGGAGCATTCAACCCATTTAAACTGAGAGTAATCATAGCGACTGAACATTCATTACACTGATTTATAGTGTCATTCATTGTTGTGACTGAAGAAAACACACTGAATTACAGACTAGTTTTAGTTCTAGCCAAAACTCACTCTTGCATTCGTGCAGCCATGAAAAACTGTAAGATGACCCCTGGAAAAATCCCTGGAAGTGACCATATTTTGCACTAGGATTGGTGTGTTTACATTCTAGCTCAAAGTTTTTCCTCAAATCATAGTTTTGTTCAATATTTTATTGTTAAAAACAAAAGAAGCTTGCATTTTCATGTCTTTTAATGAAATAATAAACTATTTGAATGCATAAAGAGACAGCACATATATTGCACTGGAAATGGCAGGGTGCAGTAATCTCGTATGCGTCTTTATGATAAATGCTAAAGTGGTGAGATGAGACAATAGGGATAATTGTTGTTTCTGCAGCGTGGTGAGACTTGTTAAGCTTGGGGACTGATTGCTTGCTGTGCTGCTGAAATGTAGAGACGCTGCTGAGACAGGACCTGAGGGGATAAGTGTGCGTATGTGAGGGTTTGTGATTGTGTTGAAGGTGCGGTGGGTTTGCTTATCTTTGCTATCTATTTTATTTAAATGAATGATACGTTTATGCTCTTAATGCAAGCGTCATGGTCGTTTTGTTAGGATTTTGCTGATTTACCTTTGTTCTCATTTCTCAAAAAGCTAACTTTGGAAAGAGATTTTACAGTAATTGAGATTTATTTTACATGGCAGACTAGACAGTGAGTATTCAGTGTTATTCTGCTCAGCAGTACCACCAAGCGGCTGATCACTGCAACAGCATGACTTACTGATCAAACAGAAAAACAACAATTCATACACAATCACCTGAATGCTTCTCTGCTATGATGAACATGTTATCAAGGTAGTATAATACTAATAGAGGTAATATAGAGATAATAATAGAGACAAAAAGCTTTGATCAATTTTACAGCTTTATTGGTTATTAATTATTATTATTATTACAGTTTTTCTCAGTTGCTTTGGTGCATTTCTCAGATCAGAAATGTTCAAAACTACTTGTTCAACCTCCACACTTGTGCACATCATAAAAGCAGTTTCTTATTCTTTTGAACAAAGTGCGATTGCTTTGGTACATTCATGCAACTGATTATGTACATTTGTCTGCTGTTTCCTACATTATCAGTTGCTAATATCATGTTGCTCAAAATGTGTTATCTAGTTCTCAAAACATCTAGTCATTAGTTCATCGTATGAGTCATTCAATGCAAAATGGTTGATCTAGTTGTCATAAACTGTCAAACATATTTTCTACACATTTCTATTAGACTTTTTGTAAATTTGTCATGAATTGTGCAAGTGAATCTTGACTTTCACTAATGAAGAGAATGTAGATCAACCCGTATAAACCAGTTGTCTGAAATAGCTCAAAGGTGCATCTCATGAATCTACAGTTGGTAAGCATATAGACAGAGGACAACACAAGAGTTACAAATTCTGATGATGGATGTACATCCAGAAAACGATCAGGATCAACAGACGAGAGGAAGAAGAGGAGTAAGGATGCATGGAAGGGTACAGAGGCAAAACCGAGGAAGAGACAGAAGAGGCCAAGGACAGAGGTGCATCTCAGAT